>JANHGL010016732.1:66597-120821 GCA_024611195.1 Ceyx melanurus
CTGAAAGCTTCAGTGGGAGCAAATATCATCACTTGAAGAGGTACCAAGTACTCTTCTTCAAATCTATTAGGGAGTAGATTCCATTTGGATTAGATTTGTAGAAGTACCTGGCACAAGGTGGACCCATCAGAATGACAGCACTAGAGCCTGGTCAGCTTTCTCAAGGGCAGATGGATTCTGGGCACTCATGAAAAATTATATGTAATGAACAAACATACGAAGGTTCAAGTCTTCCAGTTCCTCTGAAGAAACATTGTATTTCATTAATGCTTATGGCAAATCATAAATAATTCTATATCTTGCATGACATCTGAAGGACAAGATATTTGAGAAATAAAAAAAATCCTTGTGATTTTTTTGAGATGTATCTAAGTTGATCTGATAGAATGTCCTCAAGACCTAAAGGTAATCAAACCAAATGTCATTGTCACTGATCATTGGTCCAGAAGATATCTTCAATAGCTTGAATGTGCTTATAAGAATTTTTTGAAACTGCATGACACATTCTGACATGTCATCTGTTCCCTAACTCAAAGTGGGACCTCAGTGCTGCCACTAACAGGATTATCTGTATCTTCGACTTGCTGGATTTGGCTTTATCTATTGAAGAAGACCATTCAGAGAACTATAGCCTGCAGTTCAGAGAGTTGGTATAGGCACTGCAGACCCTGTAAAGATCTAGCTCATGAGCACAGGCAGGAAAAAAAAAAAGGGCAGTGAAAGTTGACCTCAGCTCTTTATGTCCTGGCACACAAAGCTTGAGCACAGGACCTGCACACTTTAGAAACTGGTTGCCTGAACACAGGCAGAAGATGAATCTCTATAGAAAATGTATTGGTTAAAAAGCCCGTGTGTGTTTATGAATTGTAGAAATTACTTTATTTCATAGTTCATATAGGAAACAAGAATACTGTTCCATCTTATATATTCTTACAATATGGATATGTGCAAATATTTTATGATAACGTGAGAAATGAGATATGTATATAGTTATGTGTATAGCCAGAGTTTCTTAGCATGTTTTCCAGAATAATCTCTTACACCTGAATATATAGCAGTGTTTGAAAAGGGGATGGTACAAATTCCTGGGTAAATACCCCATTTATTGTGGGTTTTTTTTGTGGCTGATGTTAATAAGTTACCCTGAACACTGGATATCCTACCTACCTCCTTCTTTGCTTGTGGAGTTCTATGCAAAGCTTTATCATTCTGTTCTGTCATTTCTTGGTTTCAATTCTCTGCAGGGAGCTATAGGCATGGAGACCAGGTGCAGCTGAGGCTCATCTCTAAGGAGGGGGTACACAGCAAAGCTTCTCTGCAGATGGGGTCCCCTTTCTATGCCCCTGGTGACCCACAGGGAGCAGGAGTGCAGCAGTCACCTGCTTCTTTCCCCAACAACCTCTTTTACCTTCCTGTGTTGCCTGGGTTAACTGATGGGATGGAAGCCCTTCCCTGACCCCTCTCAGCCAGAGGAGATCACTTTTGTGTTTCACTGAACGGAGCAGCAGCTGGAAGCTCCCTGTGTCTTGTGGGTCTGTGCTCTGAAACGCGAGCCCTGCAGCCTGCCCCTGGTGTGATGCTATCTACATAATTTTACCCCCCCCCTCACTCTCTTAGAAATTTCTTTAAGAGGAAGCTGTTTGTATTATCTGTTCATATTCCCCAGTACTGAGGCCCCTGCATGTGGTTGCTTATTAATCAGTGAGGCTCAAATGAATACGTAGTAAGAGGTAACTTCAGCTTAAAGGTACTGAATTTACAGAACAGCTAGAGTGGTTGTTTCTTGCTTTTTAACTCAAGGAACTCACGTTGATAAACTGGCCTTGCTCAAGAGTCATTGTAGATTAAGGGACAATTTGAATTATAATCCAGATCCAAATGCTACTGCTTCTGTGACTTTGGGCATGCCACTTAACCCCTCTGAGCCTTATTTTCCCTATTATCTCAGACTAATGGTATTTTACCTGTCTCAGGCCACAAGGGAGCTATGAGGCTTAATTAATGTTTGCAAACTGGGTTGTTGCATAGCATAATTAAATAGCATTTCCAAAGTTTAAAGAAGTAGAAAGTATTAAGACCCATCAGCAGTAAAGATGTGACAAGGAGTGAGAATGTCCTGATTCCCAGGATAGTGTTTAATTCTCTCAACCATATGGCTTCGGAGGGGAAAAAAAGCACCAAATTGTCTTCAAGAACCTTTTTCAAAGTTCAGAATTGTGAGTTTTAAAGCACGGGTAACTATTTACAACTTTAAAGAACATCCAAACAAGCAATATTGTTTTTAATCTCGTGTAATCATTTCCTTCTTGGTTAGTTGCATGAAAGTGTCCCACATTTTTGATGCTATTGAGCTTTCAGCCAAGAGAATGTTAAAAACAATCTTTCACAGCCTCAAGTCTACTGAATTATAACATTTTTAATAACCCACATTTATTTTCCTCTTTAAAAATTAACAGTTCTGATCTAATTTTATTTACAGTTTCAAGCTGCAGTTGTCTTGGACAAAGTAGAAATGGTAGAAATGTCCAGCAGTTTCACAGGGTCAGATCTATCTAATATCTCCTGCCATATCACTTCGGCTCATAATTTCCCCATAATACTCTAAAGCTATTTTATCTATAACGTGGAAACATCACAAGAGTACAGAGGTTACAGCAGAACTGTATGATACGTTAGATTAATGTGAAAGCAAGTACTGATAAAATCAAACTATGATTGGATGAAGACTGCTATTTTTCTCATTTAACTGTGTTTCCTCATGTCCTCGATCAGAAAAAAAAAAAAAAAGTAAATTCGGAGAAAGTTTTATTATAATCTCTCTTTTTGATTAAAGGCAGTAGGACTTTCCTACTTTTATGGATAGCATATAAATGTGTGACATCAGTCTTATATCGATAAGGATTACATCAACAGATGTGTGATGCAATTCAAGCTTATTTATTTTGGGTTTTAAAATAGTATTTTAATTTCAAGCACAGCTGAAATGTTACTACTATTGGGAAAATGATTTTTAAAAATCATAAAAAAATATTTTTTTCTTTTTTTTCTATGAAAAAAAAAATTGTTTTTCCTAATATTCAGTCTTTATTTTTTCTTCTCTTTCAAATTCTTGGAAGAAAGCAATAAATTGGTTACTTTTCTTGCAATAAGAGCTTTAACTTATTTTGATATATATGAAACAGAGTAAGAAGTTCCTAAAAATGTAATATTTATTAGTGTTTCAAAATTCTGTGGTGATAACACTCCTTAAATATAATGCACTTCAAGTCCTAAGGGATCTCATTTATTTGAAGTAAAGTCTCTTAGAAAAAGGTGTATCTGAAAGGTTCAGATGGGACCTTGCCTTTTAGATCTTACATGTCAGAGAAGAGCTTGTGTATAATCACAATGGCTTTTATAGATGATAAGACAGTTCAAAGTCTAGGGTATGGAGCTCCATGTCAGGATCTATTGGTACCTCATACAGAGTCCTTAGAGAATGACCATAAATAACAGAAGAAACTGAGAATTCATGATAACTATTGTCCAGTCCTAGTTATGTCTGATTGTGCCTGTGTCTCCTACCCTTCTTATTTTTTCTGCAGATTGACATAATAGCTGGGCTCAGGATAGCTTTCTAGTTCTGCATGACTGGACATGAGATAAATAATTTCTCTCATGAACAAAACTGTTATAAAGCAGAATGATGATGGTCATTCTGAACAATATCTTGACACCTATCAGCAGAAGCATACCTGTTAAGCCTGTGTTGTCTCAGTCTCATGGTTAAAGCATCAGTAAAGCAGAATAAGTATATATAAAATACTTCAAACTGTAGGTGCCTACAATGAACTTGAAAAGATGGCCAACCAAAATTTTCACCTGTTACACATGTTAGGTTAGGGTAGAGAAGGAGACAGAAAGAAAGGCAACTCTAAATCATGTTTTCATTACCATGATTCTCTAGAAGTAATACCCAAGTGAAGTATGATAAGGGTGGGAAGGGTCAGGCACTGTTAAGGAGTGTGCTGCTGCATCATGCTATCCCAGCAGAGGAAGAGGAGGTTTGGATGATTGGTTTTTCTTTGGGTTCTGTGGATCTCTATGTTGTCTGTTCCTGCATTGGGAGTTTAGTACAATAGTTTATCCTTTGACTCTCTGCCTACCTTCAGTCCCTCTGTTTATTACCAGACAGAGGCTTAGGGCAGGTTGTGATATCAGTGCATCAGAACCTGAGACCTGACCATCCATGTCATAACAAGCCATAATATCTCAAGTATCTCAGTTAAAAAAAAATAAAAATATTATTCAGATTATTTCAGATTGCATATCTGAAAGGATATGTCTCTTCAGGATTGAAGGGATGTGTGTATATCAACTAAAAAGGAGAGGATACAACTAAGGTAAAAAATATGTTGTAATGTTTAAAAATGTCAACATCTGGACTGTATTCCCAGGATTTTTTGCCCCTTCTACTGGAAGATTCATTAAGAGTGTGTTTACATTTCTACATGTGTACATACATACATAAGCATCTAGACCATATGTATTTTAAAAATAATTACCTACAAAAATAATTGGCTTCTAGACCTGCCAGATCAGTTTAAAAAAGAATGAAAAAAACCCTCTCAAGCCTCAAGCAAAATCACTGCACATAGATCTAAGACAACACCAACAAATTCTCATTTCACTGGGATTTTATTTCATTCTTGTAGGCTTAATATTTCAGTGCACGAACAAAAATATCACATGGAAAGGGCTTTGGGCTACCTACTTCCAAACAGATTCAACCTTCTGAGTACTATCAATATCATCCCTATACCCACATGGTTAGCACTTTCTAATATATTTGCTGAAAACCATTAATAAAGCAACATTTTTTGTCTAGTTCTTAACCATGTGTCGCACTGAAATAAGTTCATGTAAATCTGTGAACTGCACGACAATGATCAAATTAACAGTCATTTCAGGAAAAATGCCCCTCAGGCTGAAAAATAATTAGTAGTCTCTCACTCTATCTTTTCCTACTAATAAAAATCATGCTATTATTGTTGACTGTGCTAATAAAACACCTTCTATGACCCTGAGGTAGCTCGATGTAAAATATAAGGACTATACTATTGTGCAGATGCACACATGTATTATTGAACATTTCTATTTAGTTTCTCATCTGGTAACAGAACTACTTCCACAAGAACTTTTGTCAGAATGATGCAACACATACTCTCTCTTCTTCCAGAGTAATTCATCTTGCTGAAGTAAACCCTAATTTTAAAAACTCAACAGATTTTTTTTTTCGTTTAACTTCTATGTAATTGTCTCTACATAGCAATAGAGTAAGGTTACTTTTTCCCTTTGACGACCCCTCAGAAACAGGGTATTAATTTTTTACATTATTCAGAGTGGCTCACACATTCATGAAAGTTTCTATATATTTTTATCAGAAGTTTGCTCTCAAGAAAACTACTTACCCTGACATATTGCCAAATCCACACTTACTTACCTTATTATTATCCTTGCCTACATTTAATCCACTAACAGTGTGGCTGATGACCAAAGGAAAAAATCACCAAGTCTGTGAACACACTGTGAGCAAGCTGCCCATGGCCAGAATCCTGTCCTGACATAACTATGGCATAGCTTTTGTATTTGTAAAGGCAAAGGGAAATACTTCATATTAACTGGGTGGCAAAGTTATGCCCAACTACATAGCAATGTCTCCCTGTTCCCTTATGTAGTAATAGATTTTGCAGAGTGACAGAATCATGGAATAGAAGGAGTTGGAAGGGACCTCTGGAGATCATCTAGGTTAAAACTTCAGGTTCACATAGAGCAGGTTGCACATGAGTGTGTCCAGGAGGATTTTGTAAGTCACCAGAGAAGGAGATTCCACAAATACTCTGGGCAGGCAGTTCCAGTGCTGCATTGCACTGAGAGTAAAGAAGTTTCTCCTTATGTTTAGATGGAACTTTCTGTGTTCTAGTTTGTGTCCATTGTCCCTTGTCCTATCACAGGACACCACTGAAAAGAAACTGGCCCCTTTTACTTGACACTCACCTTTCAAATATTTATAAGCATTGATAAGATCCCCTCTCAGTCTTCTCCACACTAAACAACTCCAGGTCTCTCAGCCTTTCCTTGTAATAGAGATGTTCCAGTCCTTTAATTATCCATGTAGTTATCCATGTAACCAGCTGTTGGAGTCTCTCTAGTAGTTCCCTGTCTCTCCTGGACTTGAGAACCCAGAACTGGACACAATACTTCAGATGTGGCCTCACTGAGATAAAGTAGAGTGGACGGAGAACCTCCTTTGACCTGCTGGTGACCCTCTTCTTAATGGACCCCAGGATACCATCGACCTTCTTGGCCACAAGAGCACACTGCTTGTTCGTGGTTAACTTGTCTTCCAGGAACCGTAGGTAATTCTCTGTGGAGCTGTTTTCCAGCAGGGCAACCCCTAACCTGTACTGGTGCATGGTGGTGTTGGCTTGATGGCAGCACAGCCTTCTGGTGTGTCAGCCACTCCTTCCAGTTTTGTATCACCTGCATACTTGTGAAGGGTACACGCTGTCACTTCATCCATGTCACTGACTGATATTTTGAACAATTTGTGGGGCTGCATCCAGATGTCATTCCTGTTCACTTTAATTGGTGGTGGAAACTATATAAACACAGAGACAGGGGGGAAGGGCTTGATTTTTAGGTTCATGAATAATAAGCAAACATTCAGGATTAATTTACAGTAGCAAGCAAATAACAAGAGCTTTCCAAAATGGCTCCCAAGAGCACTTCCAAGGAAAGTGCTCCCCACTAATTTGCACTAATATGAAAGTCAGAATGAGGTTCTTCTGTAAACATTTTTCTGAACGCACTCTGTTAGCAAGTGATCAGGAGTGACAGCACATGCTGGGGGGTAAATAAATGAGCTGACAGCCTAGAAGTACCTACTGAGGGAGGCAGAAAGAGTGTTGCCAGTTTTGGCAGGAGTTGGAGCATACCTTTACTTCCTTAGGATGCTGCAACGTTTGCTCCTTCTCTGTGTGTGTATGCCTGTGTACAGGTGCATGTGTGTGCATACGTGAGAATGTATGGCCATGTCCAAGTAATTCTGCCCAGCACTCCTATCCTGCACAAGACTGTGAGACAGCAGAGCAATTAGTCGGATCCTACTGAGTTGTGAATTTCCCTTTTGAAGGGAATGAAAATAATGCCATGGTCCAAGCTACATGCTGCATCATTGACCTGCGTATGTAAGTACTCTGCTTTCCTCTGTATACACTATCCATTAAGAAACTTGTGTGATCTAGCCTGCCTTCAGCTGCTGCATCATTATTAAAAGTCATTTTCCTAATTACAACCTTGAATTGTTGTACTGAAGCAGTATTTGAGGAAAAAAAAATGAGGTATTTTGCTAATTCTTATTATTTATGGGAATTCTTAAAAAATACATATAATACTCATATTTTAGAGATTTATATTTTATACAGTCATGTCTATTTAGTATTGTGACAAAGGAGGATAAAAGGATTGTATATAGGTATCAGGAAGTAGATAGATTTTTTAGTATTTCTTTAATGTAATCTTGCATGAGAATCAAATCCTGTACAAATTACTTTTCTGATATGTGGATGCCATAAATAACATGATGGAAATGGGACTGGTGTCTTTCTCTTTTCCTTACATGAAGATATGTTGCAATCAGAAAGGCTAATAAATTACCAAACCCACATTTTTTTTTCTCTTGGACCGAGAACTCACCCAAATGCCTTCTATTGACAGGAAAGTTTCTGAGGCTACTACACCTCTGACCTTCAGAAAAGACAGCACCAAATATTCAGAAGCCCAGGAGAACGTGTTTTTTTCTCTCCCATAGCTTCTCACAGCTTGTTAGTATAGTGTTTTGGTTTTACTTGACCTAATTGTTGGCCCAATTATAAGACTATATCTTGCTAAAAGCTTAAGATGTGGCAAGTGAAAAAGAAAAAAAACACACTTCATGAAGTGGGGGGCAAAATAATTTCCACATGCACATATCTATTCTTCTGTAATGGAATAAGAACCTGCAATTCCTATGGGTGGCAAAGGAAATTCTTATAGAGGTTCCCAATGCTTTGAAGGGCTATGACTGGAGCTACTGAGCCTACACATTTCAAAACAATTACAGACTAAGGGTTGACATTTGCTTAGGAAAGATGACTCATTGTGTAGTTATATTTCTGCCCACAATGACAATGACAGGATGGCTTCTGAATGAAAATCTTTCAGCCAGTCACAGAACATTTAGGAATTAAAAGAAAGTCTGCAATACTCATGGGTTTTTGGTTGGTTAGTTGTTTTGTTTTATGGGGTTTTTTTTGTTTGTTTGTTTTGTAGTTTATATACTGTCACATTTCCATAGGAACATTAAATGTTTGCATTAAGGAGTCTTTTTAACTTCAGGTGAGTTTAGCACAAAAGGGCTGGACCCCTACCTAGGATCTTGAGGGAAAACTGGTGACAACAGTTTAATGAAGATATTGCAAGGAAAGAAACTGTGTTCAGAGCCTAATTTTAAGGGAAGTACAGCTGGACATGCCAATTCCAACGAGCTACTGTGTCTGGCTTTGAATAAAACAAAAGCAATAACTACAGTTATTTTTTTAGCCCCCAGAGCTCACTCAACTGAAGTACATAATAAAGAAAATCTTCCTGCTGTGATAAACAGAGATCTCATGCAGGTGTGGACTCAACAGGTATTGCTAATCAATGCTGTTTCTCTGTAGTCAATGAAGCTATGCCAATTTTTTTTCTGGAATTCTGCTTCATATTTAGATGTTCCTTATTGCTGCATGTTGGACATCTCTGGACTTGGTCCTATATTTCTCTGTGTATAATGGACTTTTGAATGGGTTACCATATGGAAGAAGGGAGATGTTGTAGATGATAATGCAACACAAGGATGAAAGAAAAGAGGTGCAACAGCTAGCACAGTTCAGCTAACAGGTCACCTACACAAGTTGGATCTTCTCTCACTGTGTGAGGAGGACTTACTTGACCAGCACTGACATAGCAGGTAAACTGACATCAATGGTGACCTTTCAAAATGACAGGAGTAAGTTTTTCACTTTAAAATATAATTTCCAGTACACTAAATATACAACAGCTTTCTTTCAATATCAACACTGCAAAGGTCATTTGGTACATTTCTTACTTTTACTATTTTGGACAAATATTTTGGACTTAGAGCTCTTTGAAAATAAAGGCAAGAAGAGAATCATGAATGTGTCACCTGAAGGTAGAAATTAACAGTTTATGGTTCATGCTAAGAAAATGATATCTGGGATCTGCTTTCTACTTTAATAGATAATATTTTAGAGCCAACACACAATAGGGAGGCAAGGTATGTGATGCTGAACTCACCTCTTATTATGTAGTCACCTGAAATTTTGTAACATAAGAACATTTAACAACTCCTAACTTTTTAGTTTAGATACATTGAGAGCTATGGGACTAGCTGTAGAGTTAACAACTTCCAATAAACTTTTGGTACTATTTTTGAACTATTGGTAGTGATTCAACTTCCAAGAAATTGAAGCTGGATCACTACCAGTAATCATGGCCCTGCAACAGTACACTGAATTGATTCTCCCACAAAGCAGCTCATTCATTTTCACAACAGCTTGATGGATGATGTCTTTTTGATTAAGTAGGAGAGTGTGAAAAACACTGCCTATGACAAGGCTGTTGGGACAGACCTCAAAAGTTAATACTCATAAGAGTGGGGAGTGTATTTGAATATTTGGGTCCTATTTCTCTGGTCAAACCAACCATCCAAGACTTTGAAATTATGCTGATTTTCTTTTTTCCCAATATCTTGTTCAGATATTTGTTTGAAATGAGATTTCTGGGCAGATGGAAGACAAGCTTAGCAAGTCCTGATACGTCAGTAAGGACCTAGATCCTATAATGTAGGGATTTTTTCATTATTTTTTTCCTTCAGGACAAGGGAACTGAAAGAACGTAATTTGTTTGGGATAAGTGCTTCCCAACATCATTTACTGATCAGAGAAGAGACAGAGCAATCACAGACTTGTAATACAAAGAATTCATACTTAACCCAGCAAAAAGAAAAATTCAAGACAAAAAGAAGAAGCAAGATGATAGTATTTCTTAACTAACTGCTCTTCACATTTTTTCAAAATTAAGGTTCTGTTATCTGTACTTCCCAGCCAAGACCTTCAACTCATATTCACAGTCTATTGTATCTGATTATTATTGACCTTGGAGGGAGACAGCAACTGGTAGCCTTTGTCAGAATTATCTGTTGCTTTCTTGTGTATAGGTGCCATAACAGTTGCAATACCTGACTTAATCATGGTTGGTTATTTCACTATGCATCCTAGAACTTATATTTTTCTGCAAAACTTGGTATGCATAAGCTCTGTCAATTTAAACAGCTAACAAATGTTCCTCATCTAGTTAAACTCTTCCCCAAACTCTCATTGTAACATGAGAACCTCTGTGCACTCACACATCTGAATACAGAATTCACTTATAAAGTAAAATATACACTGATGGCTGAAACAAAGCAATGAATGATCAAGAGAAAGAGTCAGTTTTGGTGGAAAGTAACATTTGAGCAGCTTGTATAGGCCACAACATAGTCAAATATTTATTATAGAGAATTAATTGACAAGGAGGACAATAGCAATTAACAATGTGAGGACAGATGAAGCTCTCTCTGTAGCTTCTGGTATTGGCCCCTTTAGGGGTTTATGTGAAAGTAGCTGCTAAAAGGTCACAGGCATCATTTAAAGTCTAGGTGCTCTTTTGCATTTATATCTCCTCCCCTCAAGGAAAAAAAGCATGTCTCAAGAAGTGGCTAAAAAAATAAAACAAAACACAGGGACTTACAAATGCAGTAAGTTTTACAATTACCAGTGCTACTATAACTGCTGATTAACTTTTATGTACCATGCTTGCTAAACACAAACAATTTCCTTACACAGTTCACGAATAAATCTTAGCATTATTATGGAGCTAATTTTAGAAAACTATTGTTAACTATTCTTTTAACAACGGTATATGAAAACAGAAGGACAACACAAGTGCTAATCTTGGAAGAAATATTACTGGACCAGTTTTATTTTAATTTGAGGTTATTTTTCCTAATTTGCTTGACATACTGCAAAGTAGATCATCTGTAGTTTTCTAAATTATGTGTACATAGCTTTTTTGGCAAGTCACCATGAAAAAACACTGAATAAAGATGAGTTAGAAACTGAACTGCCAGTATTTGTCTCTCTTTTATTAATTTATCATATCAAGCCATTTATGTATACCCTATCTCCAGTCATTAGAGATAATAATTTCTACTGTTTTATGATCCACTTTTTAACTGCAAAATGTGCAGAAGTAATTAAGCCAAATTGAAACAATTATAGGAAAACAATATTCAATAACTGAGGTGCAAAAATGTTTTACTGTACCCTAAGGATAGAAAAAATAATATTAAAAAAAAATTTGCCTAAGCAGCAATAATATTGTTCCATGTTACATTTATTCCTGCAAGCTAGCCAAGCTGAAATTAATTGTACTGACTAAACTTTTATTCTTGGAGAAAATTAAAGATATGCTGTTGTCAACACTTGAGCACAACCTTGCCGACACTTAAACGCAGAGAAGGGTGTGACATCCTGCCCTGACTGCCTTGTGCTAATTAATCACTCTGGTATTTAGGACCATTCAAGCAGACAAATTAATGGAGAATAATTAGTGTATCTTTGTTCCAGCTCAGCTTTGCACACCAGACACTCTGAGGGAGAGAGGGAAGAATGTGGAAAGTGAGCCATTAGCATGCAGATAGTTTTGCTTCTGTTCAGCATATTCTGCAGAGATTAAGAGAAAAGCCAAATTAGTAGACGTGTGTCTGGGGTTAGGACATCTCTCAATAAAGAAAGCACTCTGTTTGGGTATCAGCTTTCAGAAGCAAGTTGTTAATCCAGATGTTACCTTTCAAAAAGAACAAAACACAATTAAAAACCTCCTCCTCCCCCTCTTACACAGGCACACAAAAGGAAAATGAGGAATTGTTCCTTTGCATTACAAAGTTTTATTTGCAATTCAGCTACTTGTACATGCCAACAAGAAATTTCTAAATCTTCAGCTTTCCTTTCCAGCTAATTTTTGGTCAACATTAATTTTTATTTCAAGCAGAAGGGAGAATATGGCAGATAACATACACCATAACATACAGTCAGCTATAATTAACGATGACTTTATATTATCACTTTGTATGGAGAACGTAAGACTCCATAAATCCTTCAGAAACACCAAATAGTGTCAGATTTAAATTAACTGCAAAATTAAAATAAAATCATGCAGTAGCCTGAAGTAGGAAAAAATAGTTATAGTTATCTAAGAGAACAATGATTTTGAAGTTGATTTCATAACAAAAGAAGGATGAATTTGTACACATTGAATAAAACACCTTCTGATTTTCTTGTATAAAAACTTTTTGTGCCAAATTCTTCTGGTACTTGTTCTCACATTTAAGGTTTATAGGAATTTAGCTCCCATCAGGGAGAAGACAATCACTACTAATTCATTTTGACATCATCACAAACTTCACGTGATGAATACTACTTGGTGGGCCTGGAACCTAAATGAGTGCATTGACAGTTTCAGTGTCAGCTTGGGTTTTTCCAGACAGTATTATCAGTATCCACTCTCTGATAGGTGCCCAAGTCTAAGAATAAGTGATTCTTTGCAAAACCAGGACTTAAAATCTCCTTGTTTAACAACACCACATTTGGGAAAGTTTGGTATAAAAACTTGCTGTTTGGGCCCATTTGTAATGAAGCTTACAGGCAAAAATGCACCATGGCTCACAAAGCACAGTGCTGAGAGGGAGCGGGGGTGGGTGAAAAGGGTCAGAGAAAAAAGAGCAAGAAAGACCACACAGTGAGAAAAGCTGACCACACTCAGAAGCTGTATCAATCCTAATCAATCCTGCTTTTTCTCTTTTTTTTTTTTGTAAGAACACAATAATCTGCAGACTATAAAACTGCACTAAGTGCACTTTATTTTTATGCAACGTGAACAAGAGGGTGAGAGGAGGGGGAACGAATCCCACCCGGGTTTTGACATGATATGGGATACTGCTTTAATACAGCACTACAGGGCTTCATAAAAATGTGATATTTCTTTTCACAGTGTCCTGAGATTGTTGGTTGAAGGAGAACACAGCTACCAAAGCATGACCCCTTCACAATTCCTCATTGGGAGAAAAAACCAGCCTCTCCACAGCTTCATACAGCAGCGAGTTACTGTGTGCATTAAGATCAGATGCCATTAGAAATACTGCCATCCTGGGAGTGAGTTTCCTCAATCTTTGAAGGTGCATAATCCTCATTAAAGGAAAACCCGGAGTGTAGGAGGGGCAGCGCTGACATCAAGGCACCTGGCCATGACTAAAAGAGCTGGCCCCATATGCGGCTGCTGCTGAGCAGCAGAATGTAATTTAGTCGCACCAGCGGGAGCAGAGGTCAATGATTTTATATTAATGGGGATCACGACAGTTCTAAGCTGTGGCGTGCTTTGAAATAAGTGTTGTACAAGGCAGCAAAGAAAGCTCAGCAGAGGAAATGAGCTGTGTCACTGTCTCCTCATGCCTCCAAGCAAACACTGAAATGTTTAAAGTTGCTAGAGAATTAAAGCCGTAATATTTCACAAACAACAATTACCTGTTTTAATCCAAAAGCTAAATAGCTTGTGAATTATTACATCTACTGACATAATTCAAACAAAAATTAAAAAAGAAAGGCATATGGCTTTTAGACAGCAATCTAAAGTGGAGGAAATGTGATAAGTCCTTTAAAAAATCAAATACACTTTGTAATTAATAATTTGCATGCAAGGATTATGGTCACATGACATTAAATCACAATGCATCAGTGAGCAATCCGTCCCCAATATCACCTAACAAAACCTACATATTCAACCACACAAAAGGGTCCAAGTTTTGATTAAAAGATTCTCTGGTGTTTAAATACGTACACTTCAGACCTTGAACTAAATTCACATTTAATCAAGCTTGTTTGTGCAAGTGTAATGTGAGCTCTTCTGGGTTTCTTTGGAAGAAAAATCTGGCCTTTCATGTAAGTGCATGACACAGCAATCCTTTACATGGATCAATATCTATCTCAAGCAATACCTGAGGTCCTTAAATGATGTTTTCTGGGTAAGGATTATTATTATTGTTGTTACTGTCTTCCACTGGCATGTGCTAGGTGCTCTCCAAATGTGTGGTGGAGATATGGTTTCCAAAAAAGGTATTTTTTCTGAGATGGCATCTGCATGAGCCAGAATAATTATTGTACAGACAATATTGTACCCTTCCCTACTCATTCATGGCAAAATTCAAATTGCTTTTCTCAGTATTGGTCCCAAAGCCTGTTGGTAAGTAATACGAAAGGTAATAAAATTTGGAATTAGTGCCTGAGACAATGCTTCATGGTGTAAGAAGGCACAAAGCACAGTGATGATTGAAACCCAAGCAAAGGGGAATTATGGTAACAAAGCAAAGAGGATGGGAAATGAAAGATACTAAATCACCAGTAAAGATTGTGAAGGTGATGAAGAGCAGTTTGTTTTACTCAGGGGTGAAAAAAATGATAAATGGCATGGCTGGGGTGGTAATCCAAGAAAGGATTTCTACAAAGAGATGTAGAAAAAGATTTTAGGAAAACTAAATTTTTACCATATTTAATTGTTTTGACAGAGACATGTAAGGTAATGAAGGGCAAATGAAGACTTGAATGCAAGGATCAAAATATGATGCTAAAGCACAATAAACAGGTAACAACAACAGCTGGAAATGAATGAAGAGTGCCAGACAAAACCAACTGGAATATAGAAAGGTATAACAAAGGAACTGGTGGGGAACTTCTCTACCTAGAAGGGCCCAGCACCTGATCTGGTGAAAACAGGGCAAAACTGTAACTGGGAGACATGCACAGTGCCTTGGGCTCAGGGAAAGTCATCCTGACCAAGCACCATGAAACATCATCCTATAGCTGTAACTGAGCATGCACATTTCTGCTTTCCTATCAAAACTGCAGATGCTTTCACTGTCATTATTTCTGAGCATTAATAATTTCATGCAAAGTGATTCATGTACAATATCAGCAGACATATGCACAATGATTTGTGTATCAGCAATGATATGCAAACATCACATTATTTTCCCATCTATTTTGATACAAATTAAATATAAGAGACATCCCTGTGACAACTTGTTTGCTTATGTTTCCATTCAAAACCATCTCCTGAAACAAACTTTGCAAGAGCCCAGTGATCCCCAAGGTAGCTGTTCAGGACAGAAGAAAAAGAACTAAAATAATAATAATAAACATAAAATAATAATAATAAATATTTTTAAATCTTGATTGAGGGTTTATTAAAAAAAATAAGAAGAAAAAAGTGTCCTTTTTTACTAGTTTTCAGTCTCTAACAGAAGGACAGCATCTAGGGCACTATGGAAAGTCAAGATAGTACTGACTGATTGGTGAGACCTTTGCATTATATGAGGAAAAATTTGTTGTGACTCAGGTACCTCACTGATTAGGGAAAAATGAGCAGCTTTCTTCTCTGGAGGCAGGATCTCTTGGCTCCATCAGTGACAGCTTGACTTCTCCAACAGCAAGAATATAGCAGCAAGAGCTAGACTGGATGCTGGATGAGCAGAGAAGCTGGCTTCTCAGTCATACCTGGGAGAACCACTGACACGAAATCAAGGTCCCTCTCATCCCTTCTCCTGGGAAAGAGCTCCCTTGACTGTCTCTCACTACATGCAAAAACTCTGCATAGGGCCAGACTGGTAGCTTCTGTCAGAGCAGACAGGCAGAGAATGGTGCCAGAAGGAGCTGGAGAGCACAGTTTGAATGGACTTTGCATCGTTTCCATCCCAAAAGAGGGACTGCAACACCTCTGTCTATGTCCCCTAGGAGGATCTGAAAGTCATTAAGATTTCGGTCTCAGAGACAAGCCTTGCAGGATTGATTTGAGAAACAGAACTTGGCTGCCACTAAATTTCATGGCTAACCCTTTTAAGCAGTTTTCAAAATGAGTGAAGTATAAGCTTAATATAGGTGTTCATTAACGAACAGTAAATTGTAATGGAACATCATAGACATCTCTATGAGTACTAATTGGATTGATGATCACAGTCATTACAATGAATGCCAAATGGATTCATGATAACGACACACTAGCTCCAGAGTACATATGTTATGCTGAGATTCATTTATGCAGAAAATCCCAAGAAATAACAGGGTAATTCCCCTCTTTTTCCCCTTCACCTGTGCTGGTAAGAGTGTTCCCAATCTTCTTGTCTACCATCTCACTTGGAAATTGATCAGATGCCCTGGAAAACAGTGGAAAGATGTCAGCTGACTGATTTAAGCAAGAGACTAATGAAGAAAGTATACAAGGGGGAAAAACAATTAAAGAACCATGGAAAGTGTAAGTTTATTTCAATGGCCATTGTTCAACCTTTGAAAGAATAAAATAAATTTCTTGAAGTATGGTTGTTTAAACTAACAGCTTTATGACAAAAAATACTTTTAGAGATTAGAGAATCACAGAATGTTAGGGGCTGGAAGGGACCTTGAAAGATAATCTAGTCCAACCCCCCTGCATGAGAAGGATCACATAACCAGATCACACAGGAAAGCATCCAGGAATTGAAAAATAATAATAAAAAGATCACCAGATACCAAGCAAATGCAGTAGTACACAAGATATGTTCTTGAAAACAGTGTGAAAGAACTTAATTTCATAGCTCTAGGCTATTAAACCAACTCTTCTCACCCAGGAAAGTTTCATTTAAAATTATAACCATATTTGTTTATATTTCAGCTTATTTAACATGCCTATATAAAACACACATATTCCTACGTAAAGCATTCAAATTGAATACTATGGACTTGTCACCTATGGTCAAAATGTTTTCTTACATATGCTAAAGGGCTTTAAAAGAACTATCAATTTTAGTGTCACGAGAAGCCTTTTTACTTTAACAGGGTCTTCTCAAGAAGTCCTAAAACAATAAGATGGGGACACAATTTTGTTTTATTTAAATATGTTCACAGTTTCTGTAGCATTATTTTCCCCACATGTTAGTGTGTAAGCTTCCAACATTAGGATTCTGCCTCATGATCTGATGTTCAACAATACTTTTACTTGTGTTACTAGTTTTATTTTCACAATGGAAAACACATTAGCCTAAACACTTGGAATATTAGACTTCATACATCTTAACAAGTACACCTTAGAGTATTAGAAGTAGGGAAAACAGAAAGCATGAAATATTCGGATATAATCTATGTCCGAAATTTTATAGAATTATTTAATAACAACATTCTTGGTAGCACCTTAGTAGAATACTGCTATATTTAGAAGAAATAATAATAATTAAAAAAAAAAAACCAGCAAAAATCTAGTGTATTTTAATCACGTGTGTTTTTAATAAAATAATAGCATACTTTTTTTTTTTGTCTATCACAGTTTTGTCTGTCTAATTCTAACTCTCTGCATAAATGCCTTTCTGATTTTTATTCTATGGCATGACTAAGTTTATAACTTAAAAAATATATTTTCTATCCTTTAAGAAGGCAGTTATGATAAAGATCTTGATTCTTCGTGGAATCAGTGCTAGAAGAATTAATGAAAGTTCCTTATGACAACCTGAAATCTGACCCTGCAATGTCAACTAGAACTGCAACACGTCATGGGATATAAAGTCTTCTGTTGCAGAAAGGCTTAAAGTGGCAGTGTTGAATGTGACCTGCAATAATATTAATTTTCTTCTCTGCCCATGAGAGAAGAAACCTCGGGCATTTCCTGTTACACTTGTCTCAACTAAATTAGTATGAGCTAATTTATATTTTCTTCCTTCTGTACAAGAAACAACTGTAAAAGCCTCTACTTAGTAGTCATGTCCACATGATCAGTTCAGTCTGTTATACTTAAGACTAGTACCTACCTCATGAAGCCTAATGGGCACTAAGGCTGCAGCCTGGTCCTCATGAGACAGAGCACTGGGGACAGCAGCTGATGCCAAGAACCATAGATGCAGACCAGTGCTTAGTCACTTATCACCTCCCACCTCAGATGTAGTTCCTGACTGGGAAAGCTTCTAATCAATTTTAATGTAGACTCAGGAGGTGAATTGTAACTAGCCTTGATGATTTAAACTTTGTTTTGCAGTTATGGAAAGACAACTTTATTTTTCCCTGTTTTTTACAGAAGCTAGAATCTGTATAAGCAGGCCAAATGAGTACTGATGCACCACTGTATATTTGAGTCTGTGGTATACTTAAATATTAGTTTCCATCTTGAAATACCAGAGCTGAAATGTCACACACTTTTAGTAATCAGTGGGAATCTCAGCATGGAATTTCATACTTAAAACATCACTTAAGTCACTTGACACAGACTGAATGTGTCCCCATTAAAATGACATTTCACAAATACAGCCCGATTAAGCAGTAGCAGTAGCTATTTGTTGCTGAAAAGATAAATCAGTTTCCTGGGAAAAGTGCCAGTAGATAGCTTGTATACTCTACTTACATACTGGATCTTGATAGATTTGGTGAAGATGTCTTCATGTTAGTATAATAAAAGCCTATTATCAGTTCAACAGCAGAAAACTGGTTTCATTTGTCAAGAAAATAGCAGGTTCAACACTAGTTGCCTTTTTAAGTGAAAGATTGGACATATGCTATGAAAAAATTTCTTGCCATTGCAGAGGAAAGCACACTCAAACACATTTTAAAATTTAATTCCACTTCTCAATTCAGTTGTCAACCTCTTTACAGTAAATTACTTGGTTACTATTAAAAAGCATACTTTGACTTGTTCCCAAAGTGATTTTTTTTAAAGTTTGAGCAAAATTCCTTCAGCCATTTTGGATTTACAAGAAGATTAAAAAGTAATCCTTATTCTCTCAAGTTCTCTGAACATAGTGAAAAAATATCTGACTGGGGCTTTTTTTCTCTCCTTGTAGGGATAATTCAAAAGTGGCTAAACTGCCAAACTTCAAACTTCTATTATTATTAATATTTTAATATTAATATTAATTTCCTATCCAAGTTCCTAATTTGATGAGACAACAAAAAAACCACATTGCATGCCAATTCCTGCTTTGAGAAAGCATAACAGGTAAGAAGAAGAAGAGTCAATGATACAATTGAGTCACAAGAAGAGTCAATGACAATAAGTGTTGTCTCACAAGGGAGAACAAGGAAACATTAACAGCAGTTTCTAGTATCACTAGCATTGCTTAGGATTTGCTCAGAGAAATATATAACAAGTCAAAATTTCCTTGCTAAATTCTAAAATTAAATAGAATTAAGCGATCGGACATTTTTCTTTTGGAAAAGAAGCTACATAAATTAAATTCTTTCTAATAATAATGCTGCATAATTTTCTCTATGAGTTATGAATGAGAACAGTAAATAGCTCTACACTTTTTATTTTAATTCCTGAGAAGAACAAAGGATATTAAAGAGATAAGAGACACCTGGAATATATCAATTGCAAAAGGTAAAGTTAAAAGGTAAGTAGTCATTGCTAGTTGGGATATCTCATTGAAACTCTGGTTGTGTTTCCAATAAGGAATGAGTTGTATCAGTGTCCAGACTTTAAGAACTTCTTTTTACTGCACTGGTTCTCCACCAGTAAGTGATTGCTACCTCCAGGTCCTCTGAAAGATCTGGGATTGAACATCAGTATCTATGTTTTTTGACTCTTGCACAGACTGATAAAAATCTGTGTCTAAGAAAAGATGTTTCTTGAATGGCTCATTGAGGTGGGGAGAAGGTTAAATGTTTCTGGTGAAATTCTAGACTCATTAAAGAATTTAGGAATTAAATACTTGGACCTCAGATTATATATGGGGTTTTTTTTATAATTAACAAAACTTTCTTCAAGTGGAGAATATGACCTTAAACATATCTGAAGTCCCATTTAAACAAGCTGTCATGTATATTTTGGCCTCTTTCCCCATCTTTGAGAAGAAAAGCGACAGCTCTTGCTGTTGCAGGGAGCCAGAGGCAGTGAGACAGCTTTGCACCACAAATTTTAGTAAAGGTGTTTCTTTAACAGTGAGAATTGAGTGCAAGTTAACATACACAGACTGTCTTTCCTCAGCTATAATTTGTGTAAGCCATTTAGGGAAAGGAGTAAAAATATGTGATATGAGGTATCCATTATGGAATTTGCTTTGTTAATTAAAATACACATTGATCGTTCCATCCTAGGGAGTCTTTTAAAAGAGAGAATAGAACTACTTTAAAAAATTTCCAGTGTCTGTGGTCATAGCATCAGGTTACTTTCAGATATGATACAATAATTTCAAACTCACTATAAATAGGGTTCTTAATTTATGGTGGACAAAGTAGACTGCGATCCATTATCCTAAAGAATCAATCAGTTGTATCCACACCTTCTACTCGCACCCTTTAAAACACATAGAGCAAGGATGAGAAACCTGTGACAGATGGTTAGACAGGGCCTCCAGTTTCATCCCATAGGGCCCTGAGCTACAGCATTTTGTTGATCTGGGGATGCTAAAGCTGCCTCATGCTAAGGCATGTGAACAGGTGGTAGCTGAGTGCATGGCAGATGAAGACAGAGCAGGACTAAATCAAAACCAGGACCAGATGCCATCCAGAGTGACTATTGTTCTGCTCTGCAGTGTGGCTTGGTGATTCCCAAGTTGTAGCTGCACCTTAGCAGTAGATGTACTTAATTTTTATACATAAACATTTTGTCCATGCTTTGGCAGCAACAATAGTGAGGTCTGATATGTGGGATCTGTAGTAAGTGCTCCCTCTTATCTCTTAATATTCTGTAGAGGAAACTGGAGAAGAAGCAAATCACTGTATTGCCTGCTGCTGTCTCAAGACTGCTGACATCACTATAAAGTAACAGCAAGACCAACACTAAATATATTTCAGGCAGAAGGAGAGGAAAGCAGAGGGAAGACTTGTCTTGCTTCTTGGGCAATGCCTGCAGTGGTCCAAGAAGCATCATTTCTGCAGTCTGTTAAAAATCAGGGAGAAGTCAGGCAGGTTCCACACCAAACAGCTCCATGAACTTTAAGACTACAGTTTCTAGCTAAATCAATAGAAGCAAGATAAATTAGAAGCTCCTATGACAAGTTTTTAAAATAATATAATTAAATCAGTTTTTAAAAGTGTCTTTAGTTACACTGGTGCATTCAGATCAGATCTTGGCCACCTTCTCACCTTCACATACTTTCTGACTAAATCCTTCTTGCCAAAGGGGCAATATGATCAAATCTGCATATTCTGTTTTTTCAGAGTTCATAATATGAAAGTCTTTGAGAGCTGGTGGTATTTAGGTGCTCAAGTAGCTAAGATAGATAGTTTAACACTGTTGAATCTAGGCCAAATAAGTGCTTTTAAGTTTTCCCCTTAAGTTCTTTGGGCTTCAGTTTTCCTACTTCTGAAATCAGGGTTTTGAAATCAAGATTTATGGTAGGAGAAAAATATCAGCTGCCTCTCACATAGAGATCTTTTCTGCTCTCACTAAACTGCTATGAATCTTAATTCTGAGCAAAAGGTTTTGAGATCCTCACAGCTGAGGATCACTGTTTTAACACCTTCTGCAAGCTGAAGGAAAAAAAAAAAACACCTTCAGTACTGTCATTTTAAAGCAGCCCATAACATTTCCCTAAGAAGTTATTTGGGATGTAAAACTGTATCACATCAAACCACATCAGTCATCTTTTCAGTGAAAGGTAAGAAAAAAATACTATTTAAAGTATTAATGCTACAACCAGCACAGGTCTTTGCTGGATTTTCTACAGTTTTGTGAATGAACCATTAAATAATTAAGCAAGAAACAGAATGTAAAATTCTACATGGTAGACTAGCTTAATCCTCAACTTCCATGGTCAGTGGCTTTTTCAAGTGTTTTTATCAGACATATTTGTTCTACAAAATTAAATGTATCTTTGACTTAAAGTTCATCTATAAGACATATGTGGGAGTCAGATCTCAGCTGGGATCTAAAATTTCCAGACCAGTTTTGCCACATCAATATGAAACACACCTTTTTATTTTTTTTTCAGCATTCTGTAAATTTGATTTATTCATCTTTCTCAGAACTCTTAGTCTCCCCTGACATCCTGGATTTGAGCAATAATCATTTTGTGGTCTTGCAGCACATGGTTTTCTCTCATTTAAAATGCACATAAGAAGAGAAAGTTAAAATTCAAAACAAAACAAAATATAACAAAAAACAACAAAGGGAAAGCAGGGTGAGAAGTGAAGGTATTTCTGCAGGATACTCCCTGAGCTGCAAATATTTATTCTTAGTATAACATATATATATATATATATATACACACAGAGCAACTGTCTTCCAGCTGCCTTCATCACTGCCCAGCGGGCATACATCTTGGGGGGGATAACCCAGGGATGGTGACACCCAACAGCAGGAGAGGTAGAGATGTTGGTAATGGCAGAATGCAGTTTCATGTGATCCCCCCCAGGGTTATTTACCTGGGTATAGATCTAGTAAAGTGTTGGGCACTCTGCCCCAATACAGAAAATCATTTCTACCCAAGAGGAGTGTACCCAAGTTAAGCATGTATTTCTGTGCTCAGATGGAGTAGTATTATTTTTCAAGATATTTTAATTCTGTGACTGATGAGAATGACCTTCACTCATCATGTTTATTATTTGGACTCAGAAAGAGAATCCTGCAGGAGGGCTTTCCCCCACTTCTGATTTCCAAGGAAAGGGGGTATGGGGGAAATCCACTTTT
Source organism: Ceyx melanurus (assembly GCA_024611195.1). Taxonomy (NCBI): domain Eukaryota; kingdom Metazoa; phylum Chordata; class Aves; order Coraciiformes; family Alcedinidae; genus Ceyx; species Ceyx melanurus. Next base: position 89,416 of record JANHGL010016732.1, read on the forward strand.
CTCCTCTTTGAAATCTAGCAGATGGCAAGCAAAGAGAATACAATTTATGCACTGGCTGTTAGAACCTGACCTGTCTTGTCACTGAAACCCCTCACACGTCTGCTTATCGTGGGAAGGTGGAATTATTTCTTCATACATTCTAAACTCAGGAGTTCATTGTTTTAGAAGTCTGTCTCTAGTGATGCTTTGAATATTATAATAAAAACAGTTAAGAATTCTTAGAATTCTTGCATGCAGCCTTTCCTTTCTCAGTAGGAAACATTCACTGTCCAGTATCCTGATGCTTAATTGCAATCCACTGGATTGCAATTGCTGAACAGAAGAGGAGAGAGGCCACACTGCAGTCCCTTGAGCCTTCTCTGTATGGTACAATTAAGTTCCTCCATGCATCTGTCTTATTTTCTGTTTCTTATGTCATTCCCAGACAGAAGCTTTTTTTTTTTTTTTCCTGAGGGATGATTTTATATTTTGTTTTAATTATCTAAAGTAGAACACACATAAATAATGATTTTATATTTATAAATTATATCCTATTTTTTAATGTATATGTAGCTAAAAAAAGTTTCTGCTAAAGTTACCAATAAGTCAATTTACCTGAAAAACAATTAAAGTCTTATTTATTTCTGAGTCAGAAATATAATTGGTTCTGGTATTAAAAAAGTGAATAGGAAACTACATGGCACGGGGCCAGGGAGAGGGACAGCATTAGCAGTCATTTAGTGTGACCACAGTAAGTGCTGAACAATCTGACACTCAGGCAATGGTGAACTTGGGGAAAATGCAGCACTGACTCTCCCTGCTCACTTTTTCATCTTTTGTCTGTGATTGATATATAATAATTATATTTTACTAGAATGCTGGTAGAGATGGAAGTGCAGTTGTTAATGTAGAGGCTGTAAAGCTATCAGAGGAGCTTTAAGCAAATGTTATCTGTTTTACTGAAGAAATCAATTACACACAGATTGCTTAAACCAGTGACAGGCATAGTAAGGAGTAAAATCTTTTAAGCAGAAAAGTTACAGCCATCAACATGTACAGATTTACATGATATGTGAATAAAATGGATCAAGAATTTTAGCTTACAAAAACTAATGAAAAAGGCAAAAATAATAGAAATGAAGAAAAAAAAAAGCAAACCAAAAAAAAACCCAACCCCAAAATGGCTCTTAATGTTCATCTCTGTACCTTGTGCAGCTGACAGGTTCCACCTTTCTTTGCCTCACCTTTTACTGGCATGGAAAAAAATGGTCAGGACTCTGATGTCCAGAAGATGGGCAAATCTAAGGGACCTGGGCTTTGATATTGGTCTGTTATTAATGGTTTGTCCAAGCTTGGTATTTGTTAGAATTCTCCTTAGATTATTTTTGCTCTGCCACTTTGTGGTGTTTCTCTGGTTAAAAACAAATGTTAATAATGTCATGGCCTCTGCATTTAATGATATTATCATCTTATTGTTCTGGGTACAAAACAATTTCTTTTAATTCTAAAAGAATGATTTATAAGTTTATATGCATGTTAGCACATATTAACAATTGCAACACAGCATGTATTGAAATTACTTATGCAGAACCATTTATCTTTAACTCACAGAAGAATGTTTGCACATGGCTGTGTTGGATGGTGCCACTTGGCATCCATATTTTCATTTTCAAGGAATGGAAAGTTCACATCTCTTCAATTTGTGATAAACCCTGGTGTATAACTGAGCACTCGGAAATAGAACTACTGAAAAAATAGCTACTATGTCTGCAAGTATTTGTCTTAATGATTCATAAGAGAAAAAGTATATAGTAAAAACTCCTTTTAAAAAATAAAAATCCCTAGTCAGGTCTGCCTCTGTCTTGGCTTTTTCGCTGCTGATACTCAGAGCATTAAACATCCTTACAGAGAATATCACTGTTCAAAAGGACTGTCAAGACTGTTAATTACTCAGGTGGAGTTAGCATACAGCTCATTAAACCATGTCAAAACTTTCAGTCCTTCTCCACTGTATCAGTCCCTTTAGGGGCTCTCACATCAGGATAATTTGATTCTTAAAAATACATTAATTCAGATCATACATTACACCAACAAATTATTCTACTTTTTTTTTTTTTTTTTGTAAAAGAGAACTGATCCAACCAGAATCTCTATTGGAGCCAAGACAGTTTCTGAAATTTATCAATAGTGGGTGTGTCTGGTAGAGGCAAAGAGAGTTTGCAAGCTGTGCTCTTGGGTTGCATTTAAAGAATGGATATTGACAGACCTTTTGAAGAAGTCTTAAAATTGTAAAAAGCATTCACATATCCATAGTTTGAATTTTGGATCTTTAGGTTAAAGTGTTGCCTCATTTTTGCTCCATAACAGTGGAAGTTCTGTGAAAATGAAGAAAGATCAAGTTCCCCTCACCCCAGTGCCTGAATTATGAAGACTTTTCAACAAAAAGGGGTGTCTAGAGCTATTTTTAATTTATTTTTTTTAAATAAATACTTCAGGACGTGCTGTGGTTTAGAAACCTACGTCTCATTATTAGACGTGGTCCTGGTACTTACCAATCTAAATCACATTTAATCAGAACAGACTTTTCAAAAAAATCCTACCCCTCCATGAGGAGCTCCAGGTATTGTGATGGGAGTTTGCAGCCTGTGCAGGTGTTCACAAGATGACACTCAGAATTTCAGGGTTCAAATGACACAGAAACTCAGGGTTCAAGTTATTTTTGAAAGTACTTTTAAGGACAATTGAAAAAAAACTACCCAGAGGAAAAGGTCGAAAGGTGTCCACATGTAAAATATTGTTAAGGGTTAGTTATATAGTTTGGGGGTTTTTTGTTTGTTGGTTTGTTTTTTGTTTGGTTGGGTTTTTTTTTTTCATTCAAGCAAAGCATATTTGAACTGGTGATAAATTGCCTGAGACTTTAGTTAGTTTTTCTCTAATGTCTGCAAATCAAATTGCAAATTTTTTTGTTTGAAACAAAGCCACTTACTGTTCACAGTATTTTATCATTGCAAACATCATAATCCAAAACAACCAGGTAATTGCATTTGGATGTAGTTTGTGAAAACTTTTTTAATCAGGGATCAAAAATAAGTACGATTTTTATTACTCCAATGTGCTGAACAGAAACGAAGGAACCTGACAGTGGAAAAATGTTTCGTAGGGACAGCTGGGCTAGTTAGTGTGAGACTAGCTGCAAATTTTTGTACAAGGACAGGATTTTGCTCATTATGTTCAGTCACTTCAACTGGATTCCAATCTTTGCATGGAACACCTTGTGAGATCAGCTAAAGTTTAGAAGATCTATTACTGAAGAGTAACCACCTACCATTGGGGAAAACCTAACTGTGTTAAACACATTTCTGAAATGACACTTTTTAAATGGTTTTCAGCTTATGATGAATGAAAACCATCATCATGGTTTTAAAGTTGTTTGCTGTTTTTAAAATGTGCACGCCACAGGAGCCAAATGCTCATTCTTACCCTGCTTTGTTGGAGAAAAAAAACCCTCTGAAAATGTAGAGGACAATTAAACATGCAGAACACTTTCTCCCCCAAAATCCTCACATTGGTAGAACTACAATAATCCTCAAATTTATTACACCAGACCTCCAAGAGTGATAATGCATCTTTAAAATATGAACTTCAAGCTGAAATATTAAACATGTGTTTCCTCCTCCTATGGGATAAGTGTTGAAATGTCACACACTATTGGGGAAAATGACCCGTAAGTGGGTTTTTTTTTTTGCTCCTACTGCAGCAGTTAGTGTGGCGTGCAGTGAACCAAATCAACAATGTGATTCAAGCTGTCTCTGCAGCGTCATGGTGAAAGAAAGGATAAACTAAAAACTACCCTCCTACAGCTCTTAGTTCTTGCTTCCCACACTTTAACATCTTCTGTCACCCCTGGCGCTGTTACTGACCCATGCTAAGCTAAACTAAAGGATGATAAGTTTGCTGCCTTTGCCCTTGTCCTAAGGGGCTGCACATTATCCTATCAAGCATCAGAAGCCATTTCTGTGGGATATTTGTCAACCTACGAAGTCCTTTTAGAACAAATGAAATGGGCAGCAAATTACAAAAATGTCATTCTCTAAAGGAAATGGATGAAGGCTTTTGTTCTCCAGTAATAAATAGATGCCATAGGCTTATAACACTATTTTTGTATTACATTTGACAGGGTTACTATTTCCAGTTCATTAAGGAAACAGCTTGAAAACTATTTTTTTCATATGCTTTTAAAAATAATGTTTTCCTAGTAATAAATATAAGCAATAGCTTGCATAATGTTAACTTCAACAACAGGATTCATTCCAAGGTACTTGTGTTAGGGATTACTACATATAAAATGACAAGTTTTAAATATATATATTTTCAGCATATATAGATGCTTATTTAGCTTCCAACTGATGAGTAGATAAGCAATCATGTCTGTCCCCAGTTTCAAAAATATTTTAAGATTTCTTTTAACTTGACTTTTGGAATGCAAAATTTCTTGTGCATCATGGTCTTATAGAACCTCATGATATATACACCATAGGGTAAGGTCAAGCAAAGGAATAATAACTCACTTCCTTAAATGAATACTTCAAAGTAAATCTTCCATGTTTAATAGCAGTAAACAGAGGTCAGGATGACACTCTCCCAGGCTTGAGAATAAAGTCTGTGTGTTAATATTCTCCAAGAATTAGAGCTGCATCTCTGGGTGACAAAATGTTTGTTGAAGTGTGTCCTGGACAAAATATTTTACAGTGCTATGAATGTCATACATTTGATTTTTTACAAAATCCAAACTAAGACATAGAAAAACACATAATGGCACTTTGTTACTTTGCTGTTAAATATTGTGATAAAATGCTTCAGAAAGGATCATTAACCATTTTTGCACACAGAAAGTTCTTTCTGAAGATGCAGACTGAATGTATGATATATTCACAGTAGAGAATTTACCTGCTATGTCATTCAGCATTTCATATGGAAGTTGCATTTCTCTCATCATCTACTAATCAATTATTAAGGAAACATTTTATTTACATCAAAGTGCTGTAATATTTCTTATGTTTGCTGCTTATTTTTGCCTGCAAAATAGTCTTTCATTGCTGCCATTAGTTATTGTTGATTACTAGTGAACATTTTGTTATTCAGAGTTCAAAATAGGTTTTGAAGCAAGATAAATTGACAAACCATACCATTAATTGGTCCCCTGCTTTGTAACTATTTCACTAATTCTAAACTAATTATATTCAGATCTTTATTATTTTCACAAAATCAGCTGAACCTGGATGAAATGTAGGTTGAACAGTGAAGAATATATTGACAAATGCACTCCTTCATTGCACTATATTTTTCAAGACACAGACCAGTGCACATTTCAGATTAGACTCTGTCCCTTAGTTATCATTAGTCAGGCAGAGATAACGAAACTTTACGATGAATAGCTCCTGGCAGTTGAGTACATTCCCTTTCCCCCCCTGCATGCCAGAGATGTATTCTTTCACCCATGTCCACATACCCTCAGGTGTCCTCAGACTCTTCCAGTCCTGGAGTAGCTGGACCCTGCCAAGGTGTTACTTCTGTGGGAATTCATCTCCCTTTAGTTGAGGCAACAGGAATTACTCTTGGCTTTAGGCTGAACTTCTGAATTTCTTCTGCTGCAATGACAGAGGAGGGTTTAATAATTTAAAAATTAGCCAGACCAAAATTCTTTAAGTGGAAAGAAAAGTTTGTTGTGACACTTTCAAAATGCTTAGCTTTTAATGAGAGTCTTTGAAAAGAACGTTAGACTTACAAAATATTGTTGTAATGGGGAGGAACTACTGTGGTGAAAGTCCTTCATCCAGACAAAGAAGGTCCAGTATTAAATATCTTCCTCTGCCTGATAATTTATCTCCCTCTATGACTCAAAGTGGGATATAATCAGTAAAGAGAAAATAACCTATCTGAAAGACATTTTCTTAGGACACTGAAGATAGCTTGTTCAAAACTATTCAGAAAGACTAGAGAATAGACCCATCCATTCTGCAAGCTGGATGCATGGTGTGACCATGGGACATAACAGGTAATGGAAGAGCCACCAGCTCTGGTGGGGATAGGTAACAAGCATGAATTTTTAGTTCTTATGTTATTCATATTGTATAAGAATATAAAAACGAACTTTTTCTTCCTTATTATCATTCTTGCCTTAAAGTGGGAGCCATGTGAGCCCATGAGCTAAGAGGATTTTTGTTGTTCCTGCATTTTCTGGGAGAAAATTGCTTTCAGTGTTAAGAGCTCCCCTTAGTTATGAAAGAGCATCGTGACTTCACACAAAGGCTAAAACTTTCAGAATGTGTTATCTGAATTATCTTATGAAATATATATATTATGTCATGTTAAAGATTATTAGCAGCGTTGAGATCAGAATTTTAAGATGCCCACATCCTGTTTGGTTTTTCTTTTTTTTTTTTTTCTTTTGGTTGGTTTTTGTTGGGTTTTTTTCTGAAATCCTGAACTTCCCAGAGCTCTTATGGATTTCGGGATAGATGCCAGCCCTCTTCACCTGTGAATGCCAGGCCCACCTACTGGGATTCAGCTGCCAAAAAAAAAAGGTATTTTAGCAGCTAACTTTAATGCACACAGTTTTGAAAAAAATTGTCTTTGATTTTCTAGCATTCATCACTGCCTGCTCTAAAGAGTTTGGGGATATTACTGTGTGCTGTCGAACAGCTGCTGCATTTCACTCCAGGCATGTATGAAGTGATCACCATACAGTTTTTCATATCAATTTGCTGGGTTTGCATAGCACTCTGGGATCCTGTAGATGAAAGGAACTGTATCACGGTTAGATTATTATTACAGCAAAAGCTGCAATAACAGGCACATGCCAACCTTTATCACCTGTCCTAACACTCAGTATAATTTCTGTCCCTGTAAAGGTTCCTTTGTATTAGTTACGCTATATTATGTGACTATCTATTATGATGGCCAAAATAATACCAGGTCCTTTGGTGGTTGATAAGAGGGTTTTACTTTTGATAGTGCATAAACCCATGAAAAGATTCAGGAATAGGAAAAGACCATCTGGTGCAACAAGCTCGCCTTTGCAAGCACTCGCAGCACAGCTTTTCTGAAAGTGGAGCTGCTATAATATTAGGAAACTCTGAATTCTTTACAGGCAAAGTTTAATATGAACTCTCCAAGGACAAAACCCTGAATAGTTAATACAAAAAGCCATTTTAAGATATATACTTATTTTACTTTGCTGATCTTACAGTTCCTATTACAATGGGCCTTAAAACACTAGCTGTAATCCCAGTCAGCTTCAGGTCTAGAAAAAACTCTTCCATAAATACAGAGTTGTCTGCCTGTGTTACACCCTACAGTGCACATCCTGCATCTGGCTGTTCAAGTGGCATTTTGATGGACGGACTGTCACACAGGAGCTCTCGCAGCTGGTAAAAATCAATGATTTGGTGAGTTTAAATTAAAGGGCGCACTTATACCTGTCCATGCACAGTGGTCATGCTTAAAAGTGTTAAAAGATATTATCAGGTCTTATAGTTTTAATTCTTTACTTATGAACTCACAGTGCAGGTTAGTTTCTCTGCATCACTAAATTAAAAATTCCAGTCACTGCAAATGCAAAAACACACTCAAATACTGTGGTTTTATACAGAACAGACAGGGGCATATAAATGGATGTGTACAGTAACTATTGAGATGAATCATAGAATGGTATGGGGCTGAAAGGGATCTCTAGAGATCAAGTCCAGACCTGCTGAATACATTAATTATTTATTTTTCTAAAAGTCATAACTAATGCAGAATAGCTGGTATAATTTATAACTGAGGAGTTAAACAGAAATCAAAAGTGTCATCATATTTTAAAGAAAGAATGTACTTACAAAAATGTGATCTATAAAACCAGCAAAAAAACTCCCAAATTAAGTCACAGATAACTTTGTGAACCCTTATTAATAATAGTAATAATGAGCTCACAGTTATACTTTACTTTCAAGTTTAAGGATTTCAATACACTTGGCAAATACTGAGTACCTTAGAAGTGTAAATCCTGCAGGTAAATAAATTAAGGCTTGGACCATAAGACTAAGGAGTCTTCAGTCCCATGCAGTGATTATTGTACATTCTTCAAATTGGAGTAACCCATTTCACTATAAGCAAGGGCTCAAAATGCAAAGTATTAGATTATGGTAGTGATTTACTTGCACAAAAAAACCCTAAATCTATGTATCCTCAAATCTTAGAAAGATTGGTCTCCATCATTGCTGATTGTTATGTCTTCATTTATTTGGCAATAGTGGTTTAAAAAATAATTTATATTAGTTCAATGGACTGAAAACTGTTTTCTTGGCTACTGATTCATGTTGCAGCAGTGTGACATGTATAAAAGTGGGAGATATTTCCTTCCTTCCAAATCCTTTCACATCTCTAGATTACCAGAGGGTAATGACTATGCCATGAAATCAAGGTCAGTTCTCATCAATTTCAATGAACACTTTTAGCAAGAGTGATCCTGGTCCAAGAACTGCAGTTTTCATTTACCAAGACACCTAAAAAGAGATAATATTTTGAGGAACCTGTGAATTCCCTTCTCTATTTTCAGCATAAAATGAAACTTAACTAAAAGTGAGCGTTTCACAGCATGTGTCACACAAGCCCAAAAGTGCAATTTTAATGCTTCCAGACAAGAGGAAACATCTACCACCTCACAAAATGTGCAACTTAAAGAAATGGACATTATTGCAAGGATGCCATAAATGATACATCACTTACAGACTCAGTGAGTGTAAATATACTATTGACATTTGATCATCCAGATCTGGTTTTGTATATGGGTCTATAAGTGGCAACAAAATTAGAGGAAAAAAAAAATTAGAGAAAATCCAATCCACTAGAGAACGTATTTATGTTCAGCTGTGTTCCCCTAATGTTGTCACATGTTGTTTTTCTCACAGTAACTCAATGCCACAGGGCTGTTGGCATAGAAAGGTCTCAGTTTAATCAACACAAAACATCCAAACAAGTCTTAATCATATACATTACATGAGATAAACATTTACAAAATTAATATTGATGCTGCCTATGCCAGCAAGCCAAACTGTCAATGTGGAAGGAACATACCATTTTAATAGCAGTAACAAATGCTCTAGAGCCCACGTGTGATGGAGCCACTGACCTTGCTACTACAACCGAGTGCTTCAGTGCCCTGTTTTTCCCTGGTGGTGTGCTTCTTATCCCCACTGAACAAAGTTGCCTTTTCTTTAGTGATGGAAAACAGGACTAATTTCCTACAAAACTTAGTTTTCCCATGTTCAGTGTTTGATGAGTTGACTTAAATTTATATAGTAATATATATATAAAAAAAAAAAAAAGTTATTTCCAAAAGTTTTTCAGGAAAACTTAATTCTTATTTATGCTGGTTTCATTACTTTTCTTTTAATTTGCATGGTAGAACAGGGAGGTGAAATCAAGACATGAACAATTGTTCAGGATCACAAATGGCTTGAATTCTTTCAAGTTTGTACAGTGGTTCACATACCTTTACCACGTTAACCAAGCACAAACTGTTGACAAAGGAATCATACTCATGGACAAAACAATAATCCATTAAAGCATTAATTTTGCTGAAGCACAGTAAACACACTAGAGATGACAGGGAACACAGACTTTAAGGCTTGGGCTACCTCCACATCAATGGTTTAGTTCAGAGCAGGTCGTCATCAACAGTTGCACTCTATCAATCTCCTCTTACTGGGCTTCACTACTTGCCAATGGTAAAAGAGCTGCTATGAGTCACAGTCCCTCCTCCTGCTTTCACTCCTCTGGTGTGCTTTATCCCCTTGAAAACATATGCAAAAGTATATGCAGAGAAAGAAGTGTGAGAAGTAGCTTCAAAGGAAAATTAATCCCAAGTTATCCTCTTTAATTTTAAGACACAACACGGTTAAAACATTTTATTTTGATATCCACCTACAGCAAACAACAGAAATAGTATAAATGAGCAGAGAAATGAAAGCTGAATGGTTATGAGATCCATAGGAGCACAAGCACTTTTTCTTGATTTGCTTTTCCCACCCAGCCTCTCTTCTGCTACTGTTTTTCCACCAAATGGTATATATCTCCAAAATTTATGGGCTTTGGGTCAGTGCTGTCATAGCCTTCACACCTATGAAGTGGCTGTAATTCTTTGGGAAAGCACACACCATCTGCAAGATCCTAATTTCTTCTGCCTCCAGACCCAAATATGATTTTCATTTCCCCTTGGCTCAATTAATTCATGAACTTTCATTCCATACAAACTGTTTGTTTAGCCAGCCCCTGCTACTTGACCCCTGATACTTTGAACCCCTCATTTAACTACTTTAGACCTCCCATACAATGAAGAAAAAAAGCAATGCATCATGATGGGTACCCCAAATATTCCTCAGAGTTGCCATGGAACACATTCTTACAAAGACTAAAATAGAGAAATATGATTTTTTTTCTGTCACAGTACACACACTGCTCAGTGCAAAATAAATGTTATATATGTTAGCATTCATTTTTCGTACTAGCCTAGTGTGATGGATAACAACTCACATTAACTTTAATGAGCCTAAACTAATTTACACGGGACTAAATTTGGCCCATAGGAACTATATTAAATGTGACCTTAAACTTATTTAGTTAGAATATATAAGTTAATATGTTTGTATTTTAAACTGGTATTATGGAGCTCATCCCATAAAAAGGTCAACGAAACATTAAAACTTGATTATTAATATCAAACAGTAGCAAGTAAGATTTTAAATTAAGGAAACATTGAAATTACTTCCAGCTACTGATGACCTGTCAGGTCATTTTCTACATCAAAGAATGAGCAATGACCCTGTCACTCTGTAATGAACTACTTCTAATCTGCCTAAAACCATTTCAGGACCCCCTTGTGCATATTGTACTTACAGAAGCCTAACTTTGTCCCTCTCCAAACATCACTTCCTACACACCTGGTATTCTGACTGTCCTCCTAATCTGCCTGCAATACTGTAATTTGTTCAGGCTTGCCAACAACATGTACTTTACTTATGTAATTTGAAGGGAAGAAGAAAGAAGGAAAAGAGATGGCTGCTCATGATGCAGAACAGCATTTTTTTCCACCTTTCTAGTTGCTGGGCAATAAAAGACTTCTGAAGGCAGTTCAGGGCTCAGAAAAGTATCTGACCCTGGAAAAACACATTCAACCAACACACTGTGATAAATAAACTCCAACTGGAGTTTGAAAGGGTCACTTTTTAAATTTTTTTTTCTTTTAGGAAATATCTCAGTGTATAAAATAGATATCTTTTTAAATGTGTGTATATTTAAAATATATGCATGCATTATACATACACGAATATATGTTGATGTGCAGGCTTTCCTGATCCATCACATAATCAAGGAAATGTATTACTATTAGTGCCAACATACGCACACATGTACATACAAGCACTGCAACATCATCTGTATAATCATATAAATAATATAAGTATATATATATATAATATAAGCATATATATAAGCCCTACTAATATGCTTCAGGATTCACACAGAGACATGGAGTGCTAGCATTATGAAAAGCAGCAGAAGCTGGCCCAGCTCTTCTTCCAGGGCAGTCAGCAGTAACAACCTCCCTGTACTCCTCAGGAGCAAAGCAGTAGCAGTGTGTCTAACGAGGCATCCTGATTGCATACAGGCAGCTTAAAGTGTATATATGCATAAGCTATCTACTTATTGCATACCAGAGGAATGCACATCTGCATAGAGCTGTATGAATCTGAAGCACAGAAAATGTATGCTAAGGCTATAAAAATTGGCATGCTAGAACTCAACAGGGTGCTCACATTAGAGCAGATGAGGTGAGTATTGTCTGATCTTTTGTGAGCTTGTGGCTCTACCACAGGCAAAAGACTGACTGAGCTGTCCTCTCTAGTTTTGGTTTTTTATCTAAAGAAAGAGGTGGGATGAGTAGTGAACCTCCACCAAAGTGTGGAAAAAAATCCCCTCTTCAATCAACAAGTTCAGTGTTTTCACAATTTTCACATCATTGCAGGTGATAAAATATACACAGTGTTCACATTGGATCTGTAAAAGGCTTTTCCCCCTGCTACAGCTCTAAAGCTTATTTTACATTTTAATACTTCAGATGGTAGCTTGTCCAGCTTCTTTTCATCTCTACCTTTTACCCCTCTTCTTTCTTTCACTGTTTTTCAAGTATTGTATTACATGAAATTCAGCCCTTATTTTATGCAGTGTGTGGTGAGAGCTGAATTCTGAAAATGTTCAGGAAACACTGGCTAAGTGGGGAAATTTATTTGCCTGAGCCAGAGATAACATCTTTCTTAGACTTCTTTTTAAAACACTGGTGCTTGTCAAGCAGAATTCTTCCATTCCCCCTTTCCCCTCTCTCTCATAAACACACACGTGCATGCTTATTAAGGATGCAGAAGAACTTAGCTGACACTATAAGACAGAGCTTATATTCATTCTGTTTCTACACTCAGTAGATAAAAAAAAAGAAGAAATCAGAGATGTTGCAAAAAAACCCCAATCTTTTTCCACCCTTTTCCAGAACATTCAGCCCTTCTCAGACTCTTGTTTTTTAAAAATTATCTATTCCTCCTGTGGCAGCCAGGTTTTCACATTTTTCTTCATTAGAAAATACATCTGTAAAGCAAAGTCAAAAAATTTTGTCATTTATTTTTATGGTCACAGGGTAATGTGCTTCACGTAACATAATCTAAACCATAAACAATGAGGGTCAAGCCATCATTTCTCATCCAGGGCACAAGACAAAATTGAAGAGTAACAGTATACACCCCAAGTCAGCTCCTGCTTGCCCAGCATAGCTCCATGTGATGTGTTTTGGGGAGGACAGCTGGGGGCAGAGCAGGCGATTTGACAAAATCATCTGGGGGTGGCGAGGAGCGAGGCTGAGGACCAAATTAAAGGCTTGAGTCTATAAGGAGAGAAGTTTAATGCCCGAGTGCTTGTTTTGAACTGTGACCTAAGGTTTGGCTGGGCACTAACCACAGCATGCCTCATCAGCTCCTGTCACGGGTACCCTGGGGTACAGCTCCAGCAGGGAGCCAGCTCCAGAGCTGCATCCTCAACCACCAGCTCGCTCGCACACTACCGAGATCCTGCCGAGAAATCAGCATGCAACCCAAGAAAGCATCCTTTCCTCTGGAATAAAAATTAATATTACTTGTCATATTTCATGTCTGAGCTCTTTTCATGCTTTATCCTCTGGTAATGAGGGCTAAATTACCAATATTAGTAGATTTTCATGGCTAGCACAGAAAGAGCTGTTACCAGAATAAATGTTTGCATTGCTTCTGTTGGACACAGGCTTTGCTAATGCAGCTTTGCTAATTATTTCTAAATAGGCAATAATCTGCATCCCCTAGTGCTGGGTAGTGGATTGGCCACGTACCTGCTATTTCCCTTATTTACATGTTTTACAACTTTATCAACTACACTAATTACACTCTGAACACTGTTTAAAATTTTCTGTTAATAGAGATACAATGATGCACCAGAGGATGTGTATTTATGCCATAATTACGCCTCTGTTCCTGCGATGCAGTCTCCAATTAGCTGTCGACGGTGGCACAAGCAGCTGCCTGATATTCTAAAGCAGTGAAACATCTGCACGGCGGATGATACGCTCACATGGATTTTTTTTTTTTTAAGCCTAGAAATTTACACCCAAGGGAGTGCAGACAAATAGGAGCCTGTCATGTGTAGGGATGATTAGAAATCCTCACCATGGCAACATTGGAGCAGCCATGTCACAGAGTGAGGGGACACATGTCTAGATGAAGGCGCTAAAAACATTTGCCTTTTTTTTCTTTTTTTTTTCCTTTTTTTTTTTTTTTTTTTTTTTAGCTCCAGCATTCCCAACTTCCCTCCCCCTCCCTCTCCTTTTCATATTCTTCTCTTTGCATCTAAAGCCACCAAAACAGCAGGTGAAAAGGCCAAAATCTGCAGCCCATGCAAGGAATATGACACAGTAGATTTAGTGTCAGGAAAACAGCAAGCAATCAGAGGATGCTGCCAGGCATCCACTGGATATTTTCTTTCAGGTGGGGGAGGGAAAAGGTGGAAAAATAAAGAACAGAAAAAAATATGGGCATCCTTCAAAATAAAGCTCTGATGTCTTGATCCTAGAATGACATTTAATAGATAACTTCCATTTAACCCTTATTAACAATTTTTCCCTGACTAGTTGACCAGCCAGCACACACTAATGGGGGGAGGGGAGGCAAAGAAAGGTGAAAGCCTGGTCTAAGCCCCTGTTCCCATCTCACTATTTCAGCATTGATCCATTCCATGTATAGCAAGTGTAACAGATGACAGATTCACTATATTCTTATCTTTATACTGAAAATCTTAATTCAGATGAGGAAGTTATTTTTATCAGACTTCTTTTATCAGCTTCTGGACCATTGACATTTGCAATGTAAGATCAATTGCATGTAATAAAATCATAATTATTTAAGGGTATTACTCTAGAATACAGGTTTGCCTGAATTATAGGGAGATGGAATAGTTTTGGATTAAAATCTATAGTTCTTACTCCATCTATCCACCCTTTCTCTGATTATTCAAATAGTGTTTCCACCAACATGTTCAGAAAAGGCTCCAGAGCAGTCCAGAAATCTTTCAAAGCCAGTTCATCTTATAAATTTTTCCTCATTTGGATAGAGAATTTGAGACACCAGAAGTACTTACCTGAAGAGAGCACACAGCATTTCACTCTTACTGGATCTTGAGCCTCAAACACCAACTCTAAGCTGCTGCTTCTACCTGATTTTAAGTAATGATGTTTTACTAAACATTTTATTTGTAAAACACTGTCTAACTCCAGTGGCATCTAGAATGTTTAGTGAGGCCTTTATTTTAAACAACAACAAAATCATGTTTCTTAAAAGCATATATCTAAGGTTTTAGTGCCCAGGGGTCCAATCAATCTCCTAAAAAAAAAAAAGTGTAGAGCAGGTAGCTTGTAAAAATTGAGGTACAGATCTGTGGAGGAGTACTTTGGTAACACAGCAGCTCAAAAGTGAAAGTCCTAACCACACCATCAGAGGCTACCACACCTACAAACACATGACAGACCTCTGGATCAGACTTTGCTCTGAGTCTTTCTGTCTGTGCCATAGAAGTCAGGCCCCTTGTGCAACTCCTAATTAAATTCCAAGCAAAATAAGTACATTAATTAACATTTACTGACTTCAGTGCATGTGCTCTAAATGTCCTGAGAATGAATAACTAAAACATTTTTGGAAGATAATGAGGACGTTTCCTGGTGTAATTACTGAGTGTATGCAGGGAAACTGCCTGGTGTTATAGGGTACCTATGTCACCATACCATGTGCAAAAATTTCACTTGTTATTCATTGTGCATACCCTGTTTTGCTCAGTTCTCATACAGGAGAGCGTGATATTGAAGAGCCACTATGTGTCAGTGCAAGGACAGAGTTTATCTGATAAACAAGTCATTTTTGGAAACTGCAGATGCTCCTACTGTGAAGCATTAAACGTGGCCCCTCTTAGATACACAGAATGGGGTTCTGGTCGACTGAGCACAGGCTGATAAGCTCTGCACAGCTCTGAATGCTGTTTGCCCACATACTAATGTTAAACAAAAGAACTGCAGACTGCAGAGAAAGGATGCGGGTCAGACAACTAAATTGCTTAAACCCTTAGGCAGCCTTCTGAAAAGAAAAGGCATGAAAGAAGCTGATATGAGCTTTTATGCAGAATTGTTCTGTTTATTATCCCTGTTAAGAAAATGATGGCAAGTATCTTGTTAAACTATATATTCCCAAGTAAGACAAGAGGACAGCCACCTACTAAACAAGATACAATATGTCATTGGTCATTACATGATCGTCCATATATATATATCTGTTTTACATTATTTTCAGATTATAAATATAATAAAAATACAATGATAAAGCTGTACAGATAATAAAAAATGTTGTTAAATTGCATTTTTTGCATTAAGTCATCTGATTTGTCACTGGAAGTTTGCAAGTAATAACAGTCTGTCATTGTAGAAATTTCACAAACCTGTATTATAACTTTGTTAGAGTACAATTGTTATAACTCTATTCAACTACATCATGTGACAACTTAATAATAAATCTATGACAAAGTATATCACTGTGATAACATCTAAACTTGCCTTGGATGAAAGATTTCATTACAAGGTTTGTCCTATTGCTAGCACAATAAAATACTGATAAAATATCAATTGTCTGGAAAAACAGAGGGGGTAGAATATGTATATGTCTTGGTGGAATCTGTGCTTTCCCTAAATCCCTCTTAGTTTGCTCACCCTGCCTATTATGGTGGATTCTTCATCTTTCATTTCAATGTTTCTCTCCCCATCTCTCTCGGGTATATACGCATGCACAGATGCACATACATGGCTGTAAGGGACCATTGATTAGTTGTCTTAAACATTGCTCCTATAGGGGAAGAACATTTATTGTAAGGAGACTGTGTGGGAGTTTATTTCAATGTTGTTAACCACAGAGGAACATATCAACTGTCTACCTTGGAAAGTACTGCAAAAGAAGGAAACTTGGTTAAACAGTGCCTACCTATCCCCCATTCCTTGAACTGCACATAAGTCTAGGCCCAGGGTTATTAGTTTACACTCACCTCTCTTTTGGAGACCACTGAAAGACCCCTCAGTGACAGTACTGGGCATGTGCATCATCTGCAGGAGGGATGTAATCCAGGGCCAAGGCGATGCAAAGCAGTTCCAAGAAGTAATTTATCATCTCCTGGAAGAGAAGGAGACATGGACAATAAATGATGAATATGCAGACTGAGAGAAGGTTCTCTCACCGAGAGAGTCTGACCAAAGAAATGCCATTGGAAGGTGTGGGTGGTGTGCTAATCTATCTCTTTTCTTTCCAACTTTGTTTTCTTCTTCTCTTCCTTTCTCTTCTGATAAGTTGTTAGAGTACTAATAAAGTACTATTGGCTGCCAAGTGACATCTGATGTCATTTGAGTCTTAATTTCACCCTGGAGTAATCCTTGGAGTCCTTGGTCTTAGTGGGGACCAAATCAGACCTTAACAATGGCACAGACAGAAGAATACCTAATGCCTGGGATGCTGAACTCTTAAGTAGATGAGCCACTGCCAAAGCCAAAGTGTAGAGACAGAGAAACTGTTTCCAAAACTGGGGTAGCCTGTGTAAAGCAGAGATTGTGAATAGCCTGTTTATTAGGAAAAACAGATGAATGAATGTCTCACAGTCTTGAGATTTATAACAGCAACAAATTTAAACCCCCTGCTTTTTTATTAAAACCATATATAAGACATCACAGGATTCTATTGTCATCTTCCTGATGTATGCTTCAACTTATTACATATGAAAACCATTCCTAAAGATGCCTTTCAGGAATACCCTGTGATTATTGATTTGAATAGATACATACAATGCCACTCAGCGTTTATGTTCCCTAGACTGAAAACTGACACTTTGCAAATAAAGTCAACTAATTTATGACAAGGAGTAGCTCTGGTCACCAGGACAGCAGGTTCATACCTGGAACAACTTTGATTCATGGGGCTAGTTCCAAGACCATGTCTTTCTGCAACTTAGAAATCATATGGAGTCAAGAACACCCTCCAATCCCTCTCATCCTTAAAAGAATTCATCTTTCAGTGCAGCCAAAAATGAATTCCAGCATTTGCAGAACCCATTGCACACCGGTGGTGTGGTAAGGTACATAGCTGACCAATTCAACAATGTGAGACTTTGTTCAAGGCCACAGAGGAGATGTAACAGCTTAGTTGCTCATAGATGGAGTGAGATCATCTCAACAATCAGTAAACAGTCACTGGACAGAGGTGGTGAGCAAACCACACTTCTCAGGTGGAGGCAAATATTTAAATTCTAAATATATTTTTTTAAAAAATGTAGCAAAAATGCTATGCTCTGAAGTGATTTAACTTCTACATCCAGAAAGTTAAGGCTTTCCATCAACTCAGATGTTGCAGCTGCCTCAGAGAAAGAGACAAAAGGTGGTATATTGCTTTTAAAAATATCTGCCCAATGAAGTAGGGAAGTGTAGCTGTCAGAATGCTCACATCGAGAAGCAAGATCAGAGAGATCAAGGCTGCCTCTGCATTGTAGTTTAGTTTGCTGGGACAGAGAGCAAGTTATATCCTTGGACTCTTGATCCCCTACATGTCATCCACATTATGGATTAATCTTGCACCTACAGTTTCTGGGTGTTAAGAGAGTTTGGATTTGATCATGAGCTATCATGGTTGTGCCCTTGGTCACCTGAATTCACACAGGCAGGAGGATCTGAGCCCTGTGACTGTATTTACCTGAACACATGCACACAGAAAATTCATACTAGGGAATGTACAGGCTTAAAATACTGATTTACTGTTAATGCCTAGTACATTTAGCTCAAGTTGTTTTATGTAATTTTATATACAGGTTCGATTAGTCCTGCAAGTAGAGGTTTTCCAATTGTTTATGCAATCCTTATAGGTGGACTATGCAAAATAGATGTGATTAGAAGTGCTTTATTTCACAGTTTTGACTACTGTGAGATTTTAGCTGCTAGTAAAGCTATCTCCTCCCCACCCTTTGTAGTTTAGTAACTAGCAAGGGATGAATTCAAAGTGGATGGTATCAATATGATCTGAGGACTATATATACCTCCTGTTGTTGCAGATTTATTGCAAAATAAATAGTCCAGTACAATCTGAAAGGTGCTCACAGCCACAGTATCTGGTACTGCACTGTCAGAATTAGTCCTACCTTTAAATGATAGAGTACATGTACACTGCCTTTAGATTCAATTTATTTTTAACAGTAGGTGGTTTCCTAATTCATTTGAAGAAAAATTATATACAACTAACAACCTTTTTCTGACACTAAGGCCTTTCTTGATTTTGTTTGTTGTGGCAGGGAGCAAAACAAAAACTCAAAAAAACCAAACCAAAAAAGGACAAGCTTTATGAATGTCTATTTTACTTTATTCTTCATCCCTTTTGTGTTTCTTTCTCTTGGGGCATAATTCAGTAAAATGCTGAGCACCTTGATATGCAATGTTTCATGTGGGAAACCTTTCTGTATCAGGAAAATTACTTACTTCATCAGACACAGACTTTATAATCCTGCAGAATAGTATGTAATTTATTGGATTTTTCAAATTTAGAAGTTCTCTGAGATGTATTTCAGTACGTTTCTGAATGTGTGAATAATTTGGTGCATTTCAACACTAGTGCTGTAAAATAATAATCAACAACAACAAAAAAATTCTCTTTTTTTTTTTTTTTTTAAAGCCAGATACAGCCTATCCATTGCTGGATCATATGAACTTTATGCCTCTAGCAAGCCTACTCAGAAGAAAGCCTTGTATAGTAATTCCCAGCTGCTGAAGGATTGTTTTTATATTTCAGTTAAGGACTGAAATTGGGAAATTTCTCTTTCACACCTCAATTTCTGTGTAGCTTGCACTATTATGCTCAGCTGTATTACAGAGCAAGAAGCCTTTAAAATATGTAAATTTCCAGATGAATTTCTGAGCAGAGAATGGTCGTACAGACTCAACACATTCCAAAAACAGAGAATGTCAAAAGAAAGGAAACAGATCAAAACACTGTTTTTGACATTACTTTCAATTAAAGCTGCATCTGTGAGGTCCACATACGCTCGGTGAATTTTAAGGAAAGAAAAGACATGAAGGAATTATTTTATACTGGATGGTGAAGGAATAACAAATAAATGGCAAACACTATTCCAGTACATGAAAATCCCCTCTAGTACTGATTTTGGATCATTTTCAGTGTCTCAATCCCAAAATTATGCTATTCTGGAATAAAAATCTGACTTCCCAAATTTTAGCAGAAAACTCAGAAATCTTATGTTGAAAATATGATGAAAAATATCATGATGAAAAAGAATATTGTCTGCTTTCTTATTGTACCTCAGAGCCTCATTATTTTTCTATATCATTGAAATAAATTTATTAAATGATGTTGATTCTATTATTTCTTATAGAATATTCCATGACAATTCCTGATTTTAAATATCTGCTTTTTTTACATAAAAAAAATGAATGTCAACACTACTGTATATTTATGTGAAAAACTCACTCAATACTGCATACAAATGATCCATTTTAGCATTCAAATGAGTACTTAGGGTTTTAAGCAGAAGTTTACACACAAGTGTCTGACATATGTATTCTTTTATGTATAGATAATATGAAAGAAACCTATCAGCTCAAGTTAAAAACTATAAAAACAGTACCAAAAATAAGAGGAAAACCAGCCTTCTAGGCAGAAGAAAATGAGACCAAAAGGAATGTTTAAAGGTTAGTGACTTGCACAGAATGAGAAATTTTTAACAAAAAAACCCGAACCAAACAGAACACACAAAAAAAAGCCCAACCAAAAGGACAAGAAAAAAAACCCAACAAAACCCAAACCAACACAAAACAAAAACAAATAAACAAGGACACACAAAAAAACCCCAAACCAAAACAAAACCCCACATCACAAAAAAAAAAACAAACCCAAAACTCAAAGCACCCCAACTTTTAACATCCAGACGAAAGAGGTTTTTTATTTCTGTATGATTTCCTATTTTTCACACCTCCTGATTCTTGGAATAGAAGTTTTTTCCATGTCAAGGTCTGTGGTGAGACATTTGAAATAGGTTTGCTCCATTGGCCACAACTTCTCCATGCCCTGTTGGTGCAATATATGCTGTCCTTGCCAAATGAGACTAAGAGCATCAGTTCATATGAGTGGCAGGAATTATCCTGGCTGGCTCTAAGATCACCTTGCCAACAAATTTGACCTGACATCCCCAACTGGAGTTGATATATGTGCAGTAGTTACTCAGGCTAAACTCCTGATCAATATGTCAGATTTCAAAAGTGATTGCAACAAAGTAGAGCTGGGATTATGAGGCTCCTGCATTTTCAGTGACTGTGGCAAGACATGTCTCAGACACTTGTATTTTGCATGTCACGCATGATGACATGATGAAAGATCTGAGCAAAAAGCCAACAGTTCCACATCCAGTTTAGCTGTGACCCATTAAGGAGACCAAAAATGTACAATATGCATAAAATTCTGGCTAATAATGCATACACACACATACACAGGCTTCAGCTCCCCAGAACATCAACACTTTTTTGAAAACCACATGAACCTCCCAAACTGCACCATAAACATCCATTAACATGATAATACCCATTAATCCAGCCAAACACAACTCATTTGTCATCTTTCTGTTGCAACCCATCTGTGAGCATGTAGGAAGGGGAGGGGGGGGGGAATTCACAGTCTTATCTGATGGGGGATTAGCTTCACAAGAAGGACTGATTTTAAGTAATTCTATGGTAGGAAAACGCTCATTTATGTCCATTTATTGAAGCACCTTTTCAGTATTTTACTTTCATGATCCTAAGTTTCAAACAAAATAGAATGGGGAAAAGAATTTAAAAGCCATCCAGCATTCAAATTTTAGTTTTGTTTTTTGCATCACAACTTTCATGTATTTCTCTCTTTATTAATTAGTTTGTGCACCTAGTGGCTATATTACTGTGTGTTCTGGTGGGTCCCATATCTAACTTTAAAACTTTGTTTTTCTATATTCTATTGGTGGTATAGGTCTCGTCTTTTGGCTATGAAGAGGTAAATACAATACATACATCCAGATTGTACCAGTACCATAATCTTTAAACAATCTGAGAAAATAAAACCACCATAGATGACCAAAAAAAAGCCATACTTTTATGCTTGGGATTTTATTTTAATCATGAAAAATCAATGTATTTGTAAGTCTTGTTTGACTCCCACTGAAGAATGTGGAGGTTATAGAGGTAGTAATCTCCCTCTGATGAAATGCAAGTCTTCCCACATAATTCCATGTTAGTGAAGAATTTTTAAGGCAACCTAGTAGCTTTGAAGTGTTATGTTGCTAAGTGCTGAATGTGGTGCTACCTAAAATGCAATGTAACCTCACACACAAAACTTTAGTAAAAGCAAAATGTTATTTCCTATCTCTGTTTCAAAGGAGTTTTTCCCCCAGTTCAAGAATAACATTTTTTTTGGCAAATATTTTTAAATAATACATTGTGAAACAAACAAAACAGGGAATTTTTTGCATGAAGTTATGAATGCATAAACAGATTGTGGAGTAAGAGCCCAAATCTAATCTTAATGGAGTTAATATACAAAAAGAACCAGAACTTTACAAACATCCCAAAACAAATTATGGAGACAGGACTGGCCTTCAGGTTGTAGTTATATGTAGTAGTCAGCTGAAGTAGGAAATAAAGATTTGTCTTTTATTAATAATAATGTAGTTTGCAGTTTTGGAGACTTGCACTTTTACTTTCTCTGTTAAAATGCTAAGAAAAACAGTGATAAGGTCTCCGTATGGCTACTCAGCTGTTTTTGCAAAGATCAAACTGTAGGTATTGCTGAAATGTATCTGAGGAAAATGTTGGATACAATATTCACAAGCTAATTATTTATTAAAGAAAACCCTTCTTTTATAACTGAAAACTCATGAAGGTTTGTTGTTTTGGGGAAAAAAAAAAGTCTATGCCCATGTGTAAACAGTATGACTAAAATGGTGCAAAAAGACCTAGTCAGTTTCTAACATTTTACCCTAAAAATAAATATAAAGGATCTTTTTGTTTGATTTATTTTAAAAATTAAAAAAACAACAAAAAAACCCAACCTAAACACACACACCCCCCCCCCAAAAACAAAACAAAAAAACCCAAACCCAAGCGTCAATAGTATCGGGGCAGTAGAAACAAACAAGCAAACAAATTAAATTTCCTAATTATCACATTTTCAGCAATTGTATGTAATATTTCAGTTGAGCCTCCCCTTCTTGATAAATTAGTCTGACACTGAATTAGTCTAATTGACAAATACACCAAATTATGACAAAACCGATGTGTTCCAAATCAGAAAGTAAAATAACTAAGAAAATATTTTTGTAATAATGATTCCATATGAAGTAGGCAGATCAACTGAGAACAGCAGGATATTATTCAAGAACTATCCTTTTAATGATCAGATGTTCTTAAGGCAAAAAATTATTAAGGGAATTATGTTATGGAGAAAAGACTAATTTGTTTCAGCATCAAATCTCCAATATGTAGCTTTCTCCCATACACACTTTTACACTCTCATCTTCACCAATGTCATCACAATTTTGCCATCAGCAGCATAATTCTTCAAATAGAGAAAATTCTTTAAAAACAGATACTTCCTTTAATTATGGAACTGATTTCATTCTATAAATACTTTTGAGATGTCTGCAGCGAATGTGAATGCAAGTAAAATCCCTTTTATACAAAACTCTTACAATGGTAAATTTACATTGTATTCATACATTAATGCTGTCCCTGCTTAGTTTCAGCATACTACATGTATTTGTAATGAAATTGTTCCCATTTCAGTAGTTGTGAACAATATCCTTTATATCTTTCTTAAGAGAATAGATGATGAGTCCATTAATGGGCAAGATTTGTCCATATAATACTCCAGGGAATTTTCATGTAAATTTGCATACTTTTCCTAAATATGTATGCGAACTTGAAAGACGAGACTCCTTAGACACAGAGGATGTATTATTAGAGATAGACAGACAAACTGGGCTTTCATCCCTCACAGACTTGGTACTAACACATGTTGTAAATTGCATTTGCTCTTTCTTTTTGAGATGACAATCCTAAATTATAAGACTTCTAAAGCTTACTCAAAATTGCTAGTGAAGATGAAGATTTTGTCTTTCCTTAATGGAATAAATACAAGCTTGATTAAGCATTTAGGCACATACACAAAAAGAGTCTCCTTTTCAGGAGAGCTGAAGACAAAAAAGGACAAAAGAATGAATGCTAATTATGAGACATTGTCAGTGTCTTTGGAAAGAATCATCTCTCTTTAAAAAAAAAAAAAAATATATCTTATTTGGAAGTTTAAATTTAGGCAAAGTTAATCTCATCTAATGAACTGAAGTTTAACTTAAATAGCCTACTTTCCTTCAACAGCTTTCATTCAAATGTTCACTGTAAAACCCCTTAGAAAGTATCCTGAAAAGCAAGCTAGAGCATCATGCACAAAAGTAACAAAATTCCATTTTCATTTTTTCCTCTAAGCTCCTATCTAACTGTGATTTCCCCCTGTCTTCTTATTCATCCTTTGGATGCTATCAATTTCCATTTTGTGTGTGCCACATGTTGAAACTCTATCTTGGTCCCTGAAAAGTGCTCTTCAAACACTATTGTAGCAGAATAGCTACAAATCACACAGTAGCACGGTTACATTCCAGGGGAACAATGCTAAAACAATAGTTCATCATTGGTGTTCACATTTAAGAATTAATAGAAAAGCACACAGTAAGGAAATAAATTATTTCATTTAGCAGGGCAAGTACAAAAAAAGCTCTCGGCCTGAATTCTAACTCTGCTAAATGAACAAGGCAAGGGTTGGCCAAGTAGTAGAGACAGATTGACATCCCCACTGCCCAGCACTGTATCACTCTGTGGCCAGCTAGTGGGCACTCTTCCATTATCTGCAGCTGATATTGGGGCTCCCTTGTTCCTCAAGTGGCTCTTCCAATGCTAAGAAATGCCATTATTCTGTTTGATTTGTTTTTTCCTGAGTTCACAGTATGTAAGGGTTGTGCTGCAGCCCACCAAAGGGGTGTTTTCATCTCATCAGGGTGAGTACATAAGTTGCAAGCCCTGGGATGTACTTTAATGTGTGGTTGAAAGTTACAGTGATTAGGGAGAGGATTGTGGAGAATAGCAGAAACCAAAACTGTTGGTATTTGGCCCATGTTTCATTTTGGGATCACTTTCAGAATGAAGGATCCCCCAAAAATATTCTGCTAGAAAGAATATTAGACTTCAACAGTAAATTCCAGTAGTCCAAGCCAATACAGACAGAAAACTGTCAATTAAGCCATGTGGCTGACCACAGCTGCAATGTCTGAGCTTGTCTTCTTTTTTGTAGAAACGTAGCTATGAGAATAAGAGGTTTGGGGATTATGCTTGATTAAACTATTGAAGAACTATTTGAGAAGACCTGAAGGCTATAGAGAATTGATAACTACTTAATAAGATCCTGACTTTCTAGTGGATTGTATATTACTGACATGTGACATATTTAGTTTAGTTACAAGCTATTTTTAACTGCACCCTGTCATATTTAAAAAACAAAACAGATGCTTTCATTAAGAGTCCCATAATAAAGAAGATGTAAGTATATGCAAAATGCTATGGACAACAAGAAGAAAAGTTAAAGAAGATATTAATATCTGTAGACAGTTTGTAATGAAGTTTGAAAGTGATAGTAGAGAGGAGCAGGCACAAATCTTGTTATTTGTTAATTGGATTTGTGCCTGCACCTGTTGCACATGTATTTGAAAATACCTGCCTTTGCAAAAGGTAGATCATTTCTTCTTGATACTTTTACACTAAGAAACAGATGTATAATCTCTTTGAATTTTGTATTTCTGTGTGTTTGATAAATTGTTTTGAATGCTCTTGAGTCACACATACATATCTTGTTGCCTGGTTTTTCAAAATTCCCAGCTATGTTATTTACTATAGTGTTTTGCCTGTACAGGGCAACCCTGAGTTTTCCTTCTTTGTTTCAAAGATGTCTTAGGAAAAAACACATGCACTGAGGTGTTGTAGTAGGAAATGTGGAGGAACATGCACAAATAGCTAGGACAGCCAAAGTGAGGAAAGGAAAGTGAAATCTGTTTAATTGTTTAATTGGTTGAAAAGAAACCTGTCATGCATTTGTTGATACTAAAATCTGGTGTATGATTAAGATCACCTTTATACCTAAAGGATTTCATTTCCTTGCTTCACTGCTTTGGAAACAAAAAAATTTAACAAGGACTAGTTATTCTGCTATCTGATAAATTAAAAGCAGATACAAAAGTATATTTCTATGTTTAAAAGAATGAGACAAGAAAAACCAAATAACAAACCTAAACAAGCAACCAAAACAACAGTGTACAATATGGAAAAAAGGGAAGGAAAAGAGGACAGAAAAACTAATTGCACAAGCTGCTTATTGGAGTGAAGAAGAATCGCCTTGCTACATGACATGAAATGGTTTCTTTTGTGCAGATTTATTCCTTCATTCTTAAAGCAAACCATCCATAGACATTTACTTTAGGAATAGAAAAGTTGCTTATTTCTGTACTGTGGAGTTAACAGAACTATGGACCGATGGTTTCACAAGGTATCAGTCACACTTCCACAACATTTGCTGATATAAATATAAAAGCTTCATTTTAAAGGATAAATAAAGCATCGCTATTATCTAAACAGGGTAAAATTTAACATCCTTGTGGTTTGTGGAAATTTTTGATGTGCCTGCTGGCTTTTCAATAAAAATCAATTATGCCTTAAATGCGAGCGGTAGTCAACATACTACAGACTATAAATTCAATTTCATACTCAGAAATATGGATTAGCTGAACTTGATGCCCTTCTATTGATTTCAGAAAGCAAAAGCTGATAAGGTAAATAATAGTAAGAAGCTCTCTGACACTCCACATCAAGTTCCGGATTTCCATATTATTTTTGTAAGAACTTTCCAGCCACTACAATATCCTCCTTGTGAAATATGTATGATGAATAGATATTATATGTATTGCTGATTCATCTCTATTTACAGAATTGATATTTGGCTTTTATAATGCAAGGTGGAAACTGGATAGAAAATGAATGTACTTATTTCTTCTAGCATCATGCAAGGTATACATTTTCCAGGGTGAATAAAGCTTATAAGTAATTACAGAGCAGTCTGATTAAGCTTATGTTCTCTAGACTGCAAACTTATCTAAATAATGTTTATAGTAATAAACAAGAGGAAACCAGTCTCTTCAACATACCAGAAAATTTAAAACAGTTATAAATTTAAACCAAAACCATCTGTTATCTGACCACAACATCAGAGACTAACACAAGTACCAGAAAGTATGTTGTAGTTTGAGAGAGAGACAGGCAATAATGTTAGAACTGAGAAATGTAGGAGGGAAGACAGTTAATGAACTAAAATTTTTGATTCTTTCTCAGAAAGATTCAGTCATATTGGAAAAAAAATTCTTCCCTTCCTGAAATTACATAAGACTTGGTCTGCAAAGCTTGTGTTCTTTGGCTTTTAAACAGGGTTCAGTCATTCTCCTTTTTTTAAAAAAAAAATGTGATTCAGGCTAAATCCAAAAGGCAACTTAAGTAGACGTAAGGTTCTTCATTCAAAGGCTTGTCATTACTTTGACTCTAATTTAGAAACACTGTTTTCTTTTGTCACACATCTAACATGTTGAAAGAGACACTGTCAACTTATATGGGCTTTTCTGAAGGAAATCTGAATCCCAAGAAACATCTGTGATACTTATATGGATACTAAAATCTTTTTGAAAGAAACAAACCCCTGCTTAGGGCTTACTGACAGCATTGCAGACCCATCAACATTTAAAATCTCAGCATCGTGGAATTGAAAAGGAGCTTAAAATGCCCAATCCTATAAATTCAGGAACTCTTAGAAAACTCAAAGCATAGTTTGTCTATAACATGATTTGCTCATTAGAATCATAGAAAGTTTAGGGCTGGAAGGGACCTCCAAAGAGCACCTAGTGCAGCCCCCCTGCAGGGAGCAGGGACACCCTCAACTAGACCAGGCTGCTCAGAGCCTTGGCCAACCTCACCTGCAATAGCTCCAGGGATGGGGCCTCAACCACCTCCCTGGGGAGCCTTATTGCACTGTTCTACCACACTCAAGGTAAAGAACCTCTTCCTGATATCCAATTGAAATCTACTCTTCTCTAACTTAAACCCATTACACCGTGTCCTAGAGCCCTTGGAAACAACCCCTCTCCAGCCTTCCTGGAGGCCCCCTTCAGGTACTGGAAGGTCGCTAGTAGGTGTCCCTGATACCTTCTCCAGGCTGAACAACCCCAGCTTCTTCAGCCTGTTCTTATAGGAGAGGTGTTTCAGCCCCCTGATCATCTTTGTGGCCTCCCCTGGACCTGCTCCATCAGCTCCATGTCTGTCCTGTGCTGAGGGCTCCAGAACCAGATACAGTATTCCAATATTTCTCACTAGAGCAGAGGGGCAGAATTACCTCTCATTCTGCTGGTCACACTTCTCTTGCTGCAGCCCAGGATACAACTGGCCTTCTTGTCTGCAAGTGCACACTGCTGGCTCATGTCCAGCTTCTCCTCCACCAACACTCCCAAGTCCTTTTCTGCAGAGCTGCTTTCCAGCTCCTCATCCCCCAGCCTGTATTGATAGTGAGGGTTGTTCTGACCCAGGTGTAGGACCCTGCACTTAATCTTGTTGAACCTCATGAGGTTCACCTGGGCCCACCTCTCCAGCCTATCCAGGTGCCTCTGTCAGCTCCCTTCCACTGTTATCTGGAACTGCACAGGGAAACCAAATTGGGCAAACTCATGAACCTCATGTTGAGGGTCTGCTCAGAACCTTTGGGCCTCTTGTTTCCTCAGCACAAGATTTGATATGTGCCATGCACATGGTACTTAAGGAAGCACATCTGGATAAGCAGCAGTTATGTAAACTGTAGGCATTGGGTTGGGTACTGGGAAATAAAGACCTTCCACGTGAATCTCACACAGTCCACAGGAGTGCCTCCTAAAATTGTTCATAGTGCTTGGTGCACTGGCTCCCTAATATAAATGTACTTAATTCTAATTCTATTTATAATTCTAATACTAATTTAATTTAATCTTAAAATTTCTCTGCAGAAATTACTTCCAGCATAGGCCTCTGTGTATTCTGTCTTTTTACAGCAACTGAATTAGTTAATTTATACACTAAACTACTTTAGAAATGTCTGAAAGAAACTTGAATTATGCTTATCTAACAGAAGCATATCAACTTGTATTGTTATAGATCGTTTGCTTTCCCATAGTTTCCCATCTTTCCCTCTGGTAAGTCAATGCAAGTCCCAGTCTTAAGAGTGACAACATGCAGCCGTTCCCTGACAGAACCAACTGAAACTTGATTTTCAGGTGTTCTGCTTTGGAGAGCTTATTCTGTAAAGCAATATATTCAACATGTGTACTCGGCTAAAATACAAGCTTTTAATTTTCATTTAAATTGAGGTATAATTACATACAGTTCTTGCACTGTAACTGCTGCAAATCACATCCTAAATACTCAATTGTGTTAAAGTCTGATTAATGAAATTTCTTTGTAAGCTAGACATTCCATGTTAGAGTTATAAAACAATGACAAATAAATCTAATAAAAGCAAAAAAGCTCTTGATATTTCCCTATATTGTTCTAGTGTAACTAAAGCATACAGAGAAAAAATATACAGCATTGGTTATGAAAATATAATTCTTGTAGATACACTCAGGAAACTGCAAACATTCATAAACATCTCTCTCTTTGGGGAAAGAGAAAAGTGCCATTTAACAGGTGTTAGAATGTAAATGACATCTCATTAGTGACTTCCTTTTGCAGCTCAGAGACAAATAAAACCTTCATTTAAAAGCATTAGTGTTGCTCCTAAGGGTTTCTGGTATCATAATGTTTTGGTTTATGACGATATTTAGCCTTTTCTAACATTCCCACTTATTTCTACAGAATAATCCAGCCTCTCTTTAAAGTTGAGATGGAATAAAACCAGGAGTGGAAGAACATGACAGTACAGCTTTTCATACCTTAATCCCTTGAAAGAAAGTTAATGCAGAAAAATACCATCTGCATTAACATGTGAGCAAAAGAGCAGCTCATCTTCATTCTGGACACCAACTGGATTCTAATTTTCCTCTGCAAGGTGTGAAAACCTCTGTATGTTTCTTATGTGTAAGTTTTTTTATGAAAGTTTCTCTCTATCATGCTTTCCTCCAAAACCCCCTCCCCTCACAATACAAGAGGTGTTAAATTACTTCAAATTTTACTGGAATATTAATTCTGTCATTCTGGATTAGGTGATTGTTACCTACCAGTTTCCACCTTTTTAAAAAAAAAAAAAAGCACTTCTGTGGTAGTGCGAAGACCCTTCACTTGGCTTTCTAAGCAAGAGCTGCAGTCAAAAAGAATTTCAAAAATATGGGTGACCCTTTGGCAATTAGACTGTCAATTTCAAGTACCATGAGGGCAGGTCTGTATGAGGGGGTGTTAGAAGGTGAATGGTGTCCTTCAATAGACATGGGAAGAAGCATGAGAAACCCATGAGTTAGTCCTCAAGGTCCATTACTACTCAGCCAGCACCAGAAGACAATGTATGGTCTTCCAGTACAGTGCAAAAACAGCTGGGAGTTAGAGCTTCTCCCTCTAGTAAGTCAGTCAGCTGATGCACTTTCCCCATTTTTCACATCATTTAATAGTTAGGCTTATTTATTTACCAGAGGTTGTTGGCTTAACTGTTGGCTTGTGTTACCTATCAGTGCAATGCTGTACCCATTTTGGATATTTTTCTGAAGATCTCAAAGATCATGGATGAAAATATGTACTTTCCCATATTCTGAATTAGCTGTAAGTACTTAAGATAAAGCCTTGAGGCATTATCTGAAAAGCTCATGGTAAACGTATGCCTAAATGCAAAGACAGGAAATAACAGTGAAAATAGTAAAATCATAGTTATAATAATTATGTGGATGGTTTATACCATTTCACTCTTAGTTTGCATTTTTTTCCCAGTTCATAAACCAGTTTGCATTCTCAAGGGGGAGAATTATTCTATGTGTCAGCCACTGCTGGTCAAAGGATGTTGCATTGAAGGGACCAGGGACAGAGGAGGATATATTTAGTACAACAACAACAAAAAAAGGGTTGCAGACTGTGTGAGAAGATATGCAAGAAACTGACTCTTAGTGGATGGGAGCAAATTAAACTTGCAGAAAAATCTGAATGCTGCAGTGAAAGCAAATAAGGAACTTTATTTACACTTGTTCAGAATAAAAGAATGAATGGGACATTCAATGGCTCTGAAAAGCAAAAATTAACATGATGATTTTTCAAATACATCTACTCCTTGGAGTACTGTAATTTGCACCAGTAGGATTCATTATCACAAAATATCATTATATTTTAAAGTAATGTCATTTTGTGAATAACATTGAGCACTTAAATCTGTAATGAAAATGGCATTGTAGAGAGGCTAATCATGGTCTACAAGTCTGTTCACAAAGCTTATGCATAAAGGTAGTCAGTTTTATTCCCTTAGAAAAAAATTAAAATTCTAGATTAAACCAATCCATCTCATTTACTCAGTTCCTAAATTATTCAGTGACTTTGTAAAAAACAACAAAAAATGGAAAAAAAGTGACAGTCAAAATAAAATTTAAAACTTAACAGAAAAAAAGCTTGGATAAAATTCAAACTTTTGTTTTAT
>JANHGL010016732.1:120869-138925 GCA_024611195.1 Ceyx melanurus
AAGTAACAAAATTCCTTACATTTAGTAATATTTTTCATGTGGCTTTTGTTTACATAAAAAAGCACATCATAAATCATAAAGTATTTAAGTTAGAAATTTCCAAAGCATCAACATTTAATAAACACAGTTATCTTCTGAAAGACATAAAACACACAATTTAGAATTTGGCTAAATCCCCTAGTCTAATGGGAATATTTTGTTCAGGAATCTTTCAACAACCTTCCCATTTTCTAATCAAGGTGATTGTATGGAACATGCTACAGCTTGATAGAGCACAATCAAGTATTAGCTAGTGAAAAAGAATTTACTGGATATCAATCAATAATAAATTAGAACAAACATTTTCTGAGTAAGTGCAAAATAATTGTGTGACCAATTCATTCCATATCAGCTTATTACTCTGCCAGTGTATCATCTACAATTAATATGGACATAGTAGTGGGGAAAAGGGCATTGGGTGAAAAATTTTTGTATATGAAGAGTGGAAAAATAATAACTGGTTGTAGGAATTTAAAGTCTCAGACTTAGTTCTGAGAAATTACTGTATTTGAGTGAAGAATTTTTAACAATAAAGATAAATAATAAAAATTACTTTTAAAAACCAGACCAAAACAAACAAAAAAACCCCAGCCCTGTCTCCTGGGTCCAAAGGCATAGTACTGTGGTGTTTTGTAAATTGCTTACAGGCTCCATTTTTTTCAGCAGCAGCTTGGTTTGCCTCAGAAGAAAGAAGCAGCAATTCCATGCAGCGAGAGAGGGAACTGCAGCTCACAAAGATCTGGCATGATGTAAGGGTTTCTGCATTTTAATCTCTGTTCTCTTGTAATCTCCCTCTGTGGTTCAAGTCAAACCACTTATTCCTTTTCTGCCACTGTTTCAATTTCAATACAATTTACTTATTTCCCAGGAGAAATGGAATGCTCATTTGTTATATGTAAAGCTGATATAAAGCAAATGCAGCTCTCCAACATCCACTCCCCATTACTTTTGGAAATACCTTTTACAATATTGTCAACCGTGTAAAAAAAAAATAAAAAATAAAAATTTATCTCTGCAAATTATCCTGCTGCATTGGGGATAATAGGGGATTATAGAGGTTTACAGAAAAAAAAACATCTCTCTCATCCCAACGAACTTTTAATGACTTTCCCTATCATCCCACACCTGGACTGCTGATACCTTTGAGATTACTGAGGGAACAGGTCTGTAACTGATAGCCATAAAATCTCTAATCTTGTCATCTCTCGTGGTCCCCTGGCCATCCTCTTGCATGTCACTGACTTCAGTCAGCTGTTTGGTGACACCTTCAGCACCTGTGACAGAGTGCCCTAGGTCAGGCACCGTCAGCCCTCTCTTCTGCCTTTTGCCTAAGGTAAGAAGTTTGTTTCCTTTGTCCCGAGTACCAGACTGTAGTAAATATTCCCCCAAACAGCCTTAAGAACCAAAAGAACCTTCAATAAATCAATGTTTATTTGAAAAACAAGAAAATTCCACAGCTAAATCAAAGCTAAACTGTTCAAAAACACCTATTCCAGACTCCCCAGTGGCAAAGATAGGTCCAAACTACAGAAGTGACTGAAAGAAAATCAGAAAATAGAAAATATGATGCTTGGATTTCCAGAGTCCTGCATGTCTCTCTCAGACTGTCAAAGTCCTTGTACGACCCTCAGTACTCAGATGCCTTGGAGTCCCCTGGTGTCACTGTGCTCGGCCCCTTGAAGCTGGATAGATATCTGTCAATTATACTTTTCAAGCTACTTTGATGTGGCCAGGTATGACCTTACTCATTACCATACCAGGCATGAAAGCATCTTTTGCATTGACAATAAGATTTGCTCATGCCATGCACAGGCCCCTTTCTTTGGCCTGGCTTATACTGTGTCATCTGTCTCAGTTTAATGTTGTATTTGCAGTTTCTGTAATTGGTATGGTACCTCTTTGTAATTGCTGCTTTACTCCTGCATCAGAAATAATGAGTATGTCTTACTCTGGTGTTAGAGTGAATTAAGATGCTTGTACAAGCTTCTCAAATATGGAGAATATCCATTTCCAAATGCAGTTATTTAATGCTAGGTAGATTTTTATTGACATGGCACAGTATGTTACCTGAAGCTATGTCAATCAGAAATGCAAAGGAATAATATTTTATAATAATTTTCAAGGAAATGCTTTTATAATAAAAGCGATACTGCCAGTATTAAATTTAAAGTTAAATTACAATAAAGACAATACCTTTGCAGGCAAAGTTATATACAGAGTCTCTCCACACACATCCCCCTCCTCCCCTCACAGCCTCTGAGTAGTATATTTTTTAAAAGAGAGACTTGGTATTCATTGGAAGCTGGTTATTTTAGTGTCATCTTATTTCTGAGACACTAAGCAGAGCCTATATGGAGACTGGTTCTCCAACACAGCAGCTTGTTAAGGGGAGTTGAGTGACATCCCAGCATACATCTAGCTTCCTACTGAGTCTCCAACATCTGTTACTGCCTAACTGACTGAAATACATGGTGCTTTCTAAGAAAAAAAGTAAGGTTTGTTTTTGTTTTTACACATATGCTCAGCTGAAAAGTGTGTGAGCTGATCTCTATCACATCCTTGGACATCTATGTCATCTGCTCACATACTGAAAGATATAGACTGATTTAGTGTAAACTTTACTCTGCAAGCATTTTCTTAAAGACACAGGAATAGGTGAATAAACCCAGAGAAGCATCCATGTATACTGCAAGCATTATTATATAGGTAGAAACCCTGTTGAGTTGACCAAAAAATTGAGTGTTTTTTCAAATAAACTTACTTATGGAAGCTTAAGACAGCTTTAGTGGGTGACAAATCTTGAGGGCAGATCCCAATGCTGGAAATAGGCACAAAGTTTGGGCTGAAATCCAAGCATACTGCATTAAACCTAAATATTTTAAGTCTGGTATATATCAGACAGCTAATTTGTTGGATCAAGTCATCATTGCTATAAAAACCCTATACCTTGGAACTGCCAACTTCAAGTTCAGAATTTAGCAGGGAAATGTCTGGCTTCTATTCAAAAATACAGTGCAAAAAATGACTCTGCTTCCAGAATCAACCCCTAGTGCATGACCACCTTCAGGTAGAAACAGTCAGATGGGAATGATCAGTGCTCTGCATTGCAAGCCCTGGAAATATTCCAGATGAATGACAGGTAGGAAACAGCAGTAAAATTTAAGCATTAAATACCACTAAACATATATAATATGTCAAAAATTACTGAATCAAAACTAAATGCTTTACATAAACTTCAAGGTCAGCTTAAGAAACAAAACCTGACAACCTGTGGAAACTAGGATTTAGCTGATCTCAGAGTTGAAAAAAACAAAACCAACACTATGTTTCACAGTGCTTTCAAATAGATAATTTTAGAAGTTTGCTTAAGAATAGTTCCAGTAATAATAATTAAATCCAGAAAGAGCTGGAATAAAGAAGCCCAGGATATTGAAAGCAGCTAGCTAATTTTGCTGTGGCTGATCTAAACAACAGAAGATCTAGTAGGTGAATCTTAACTGTTATATGAATAATCAAAGTTCAGAAAATATCAGGTTCCATGTTGTCTTACTGAATGATGCAGATATATTTGGGTAACTATAACAGCTATTTTAAAAAAATAAATAATTGTTAGTCACTTGAAAATATCACCAAATATCAATACTAAAATAGAGAAAATGTTCACTCTGCTCCATTACTTCCTAGGATCACATAATAAACTTCAACAATAATGCTCAAAATTAACAGTTTTTACTGAGGTAACACATCCTCAAAGAGGAGTTTGATTCTGATAGAAGTATGATGTCACCAAAATATTGCTCAGAAGGAGACATTTCTTAATAGTAAACTGAGTCATCAACAGCAAGTCTCTTCTGGATTCAGCATTTTTTTTAGGTTTTTAATTAGTGTCTGGTGCCAATCCATGTATTTGGGGGTTATCTTAAAAGGAGGCATAAATTAGGGCATTACATACATCACTGACAGTCTGTCCCAGCAGAGAGCTGTTCCCTGGCAAGGCAGGTAGCAAAGACAAGGGCAAAGGTTGTAAGAGAAGCAAAGCATAACTAAGGGAAAAGGCAGAACTATGAAGGAAATGTAACATTAATACTGAAGGAAAAAGATGTAGAATTGGAGGGGAGGTAAGAACTAATGCAAAAAAAAAAAAGCTAATGAAATAAATGTGAATTAATGATATGCAAACAGATTTATCCCATTTGCAACTTGACACCTCTGTTTATTGATACAACTACTTACCAAAGAGCTCAAATTACACTAGAATTTGACTGATGAGAAGGCAGACATTCAGAAAAACTTTGTTTGCTTCTGTTTTCCCATAGGTGATATTCCAAATATTTCCACAGAGCTATAAGCAATAAAAGACAACAGCAAAAAGATATTAAGAAATATAAAATTCAGAAAACTCAAAAATTTCTGTGATTCAGCTGGAATATACCTGTTCACTATTTATAATAACAAATAAAACACGGCCAAGACCAAGTATTTAAAAATCCTTTATCAAAATGCACCCAGCTTTTCTTTGTTTTCTGGAAGAGCTACACCATCTAAAGTGGTCTGTTACACAAGCCTCTAAGAATTAATGAGAAGGATTAATACATATTGTTATGACTCAAAGCATTTTATGATTAAAAAAGAGCCCATTTAACCATAATGATTCAAATTCAGCTGCAGCAGTAGCAGGCGAAATTCCCATTGATTTAAGTGAGACTTAATTCAGTCCTCATCTCTTATGCCTTAATAACACTCTGGGCCTGAGTATGACTGCCTCTTACTTTGTGTTTAACCAAAACAAATGTCTTAAAGGCCATAATTCATCTTTAACCCTCAATAGAGTGCTGTTTCATCATTTTCTCCCTACAAGGTGTATGTTTTAATTCAAATGTATGCAATAAAGAGCATTCCCAAAATATATCATATCTAGTTAACCATATTAAGTATTCCCTAAATGGAAAGGTCATTGATATTGGATGGAAACAGAAGACTATATCTCAGAGGAGTTTTTATAGATTACATTCTTATGTCTCAATTCTAGCTTGCATAATACAGGGTAATTTTTGATAGATACATTAAACAACATAATAAGGAAAACAGAATAAAACAGAACCAAATCAAAACAAAAAAAACCCTAACAAAATAGATAATTAAAAGTAAGAATTTTCCCCCTTATCTTTTATTTTAGACTTTGCTTCATTAGACAGTACAAAAATTTTAAAAAAATTAATTCTGCATTTAGTGATCTGTGATAACATTTCAAGAATGCACATGAAAATGTCTTGAAATCTGAATGTGCTGCACACTATCTATTGAAAAAGTCTTTTGCTAAAACATGCCAAACCAAATAACTGAAAGTCCTGGCTATGGAAAGGTGAGGAAAAGGCTATGGAAATGCAGCTCTTTGATATGATGACTGATCTTCAGAAAGATCTAGAAATCATAGAATCATTATAGTTGGAAAGGACCTCAAGGATCATCAAGTCCAGCTTTCATCCTAACATCTCTAAAAAATGCTACCATGACCACTAGAGATATAGTACCACCAGCACTGAGGTGGTTGATTCTTTGAGGGGTATGAAAATAACATGTGATTGGTTTCCTACTTTATTTATAAGAATAGAAAACCATTATTTTGGTTTGATAAAACAGAAAATTGAGGCATAAGAACAAGCTGGAGGAGTGCTCAGTGGCCCCTTCTCATAGGGCTGGTCCTGAACTTATGTAGGCTGCATCCCTTGCTTTGAGAGCCTTCTTCCTGTGGTAATTTCTCTCTGATTATGCTTTAACAAAACTAGTCAAACAGTTCTGACTAGAGAGGGATCATTTCACAGCTCTCAGAGTACCCTTAGTGCCAAGAGGTGCCCAGGAAACTGGGGCCAGAACGGGGAAAAAAAGGAGCAGAAACTATAAGGGTCTTTAATTCAAAGTACTGGCAATCTTGCAATGGAGATACTGAACTTCAGCAAGAGCTTGAATAACCTTTCCTTCGTATTCCTTGAAAAGACTGACCTGCCTGAAATTAATGGTATATTTTTACAAAGCCAGACTACAAAGGAAAATATAAAAAAAGAAAAGGGCATTCAGTAATTTGGGTCATGTTTAATCCTTTACATATGACCATAGCATTGGTTTGAGAAAACTGCATGGAAATATGGACTAGATAAGTAGTTGTCTTCTGATTCAGGTGAAAAGAGAGATTTTATGCATAGTTTAGCATTCATCTTAGACCCTAACAGAGAACTTTGATCCACAATATTTT
Source organism: Ceyx melanurus (assembly GCA_024611195.1). NCBI lineage: Eukaryota > Metazoa > Chordata > Aves > Coraciiformes > Alcedinidae > Ceyx > Ceyx melanurus. The sequence goes on from JANHGL010016732.1 coordinate 127,159, forward strand.
TCCCCAATTCTGTTTAAAAGAGAACGGAAAGAGAACATCACAGTGCATCTTAAAATGTACAAATCATTTATGCTTCTCCTGAGTTTGCTTTGCATCTCCATTGATTCTGCTGATGAGAATTCTGCTGCTGCTGCAGAATCACACAAGGGTACCTTCCCCTGCACAAGGGTAGTGGCAACAGCTTCCCTCAAGTGAGACCTTTCCCACTTCACCTTTTGGGTCATGCTGCCTCACTGATATTTAAATTTTTTAAAATGGCTTAGCATGCACTTCTGAGTCCTAATCTTTAGATAAACTCTTGATTCACCTTCTAGCCCTAGACTCCTCCAAGATCAGCCTTACATAAATATTGTTAGTTACAGATAATCAGATCAGCAGAGACCCATTCAATTCATCCTGCTGTGGTTTGGGGGTTTTTTTCCCTTTTTTTTTAAAAAAAGGGCAAACTGTTTTGTATCAACAGCCATCTGTGTGCCTGTCCTTTAGGCCATCAAACCCTTCCATATATTACAGAGATCCTTCCTCACCTCTGATGCATGACAGTGCAATAAAGATGACATACTAATTCAATGACTTGTAATTTCAGCTAAACAAAGACAAGTGCTGCAGCTTCTCCTTTTGTGTTTTGGTGCCATATCGGTGAATCCAGCTATGCAAACATAGCACTGGGAGGGTTTTATGACAGCAGTTGAATGGGGAGAGTAGCTTGGTGTTGCTTTTTTATAGGTTTTGGCTCCATGATATTTGGCTCAGTGCTGCTGGCCATTGCCATTGTGTCTGGATTCTATGTCAGCAGCAGCTAATTGTTCCAATAATGTTTATCATAGGGATCCACCAGGGAGCTGTATATGTGGAGATAAGCTACAGGGCAATGATACTCACTATCTTACTGATCTCTATACACAGTGCTTTTGCTTCATGCCAAAAAGCTCTTTAGGTTTCTAGTCTAAAAAAGAAAGTTAAAAAAAAAAAAAAAAGAATAAATAACAGCTTAATCATTGTGCCAACAATAGTGTCTAAGGGGATGTAATCAGGTTCCTCTGATAATCTTAGAAACACATGAAAGTCATGCGCAAAAGCAGTAATTGAAGCAGTTGGTTCTTTCTACCACCTGCTGTTGAAGTCACAGGTTAATCTAAATGAGGTCTCCTTCCTATGAAGTAGGATGCAAGGCACTTTTTAAACCATGAAAACGTCTTATGCAGGCTTTGCAAAATAATAAAGAAACAGTTCATTACATGAAAAGTATTAAGTATCCAGTGCTTGCTCAACATTTCATGCTGCTATTGGGTGCCATATCCAAGTGGAAAAGCCATTCTAATGTTTAAACCCCAATGCACACTCCATGTGGAAGTAGACAAAAGGAGTTTGTCAGGCAGATGCTGCCAAATAACTAGACATTAGGGAGTCAATGTAACAGGTTGTAGGAAAGTGTCTGCTATTTACAGCTTGTTTTTGATCTCTAGGAATAATGTAAAAACAAATGTCTAATTGCACAATGATACATATAGATAACTGGTAGATAATTTGTGTTATTAATGCTCTTACGAGTTCTTCACATTACATCAAGGACTACAAAATAAATAGTTGAAGATTTCGTCTCTGAACTGGACAATTTTCAATGTTTTTCTACTGCTTTTTCTTCTGAAACTCAAAATGGGGCAAAAGCAATAAAATGAAAAAAATGTAATTGTTATCATTACCTGCATTCTTTGTATCTTTTACTGTAATAAATGATTTATAATTAAAGGCTCAATGCTGTGGCTGTGTTACCAGCTAACTATTATTCTTACTGGCCCTGTGAAGTTGCCCCAAGATCTCTGCCACACACATTATTAATCTGCTTAAGTATTAGGTGCATAAACTAGGCAGAGTTAATAAAATGCTATAGCTTCATCTCCAAAGTACAGAAATCCCTCCCTTATGGAAAAGTCCTGAAGGATTTAATAAGGATACCACCAGTTATTTCCTATAGAAATTACTCAGACATAATTTACATAATTTGAGAAAATGATATACTTCCTACAGGCTTTTGAACCATCCTAAGGGATTCTATAGCAAAGATAGCACGCTTTCTGAAATTCTATTGGATATTATAATATTCTACTATATTCTAGAGAAATCTTCCATAAAGAGCTGTTGGAATCCTTCTCTGAAATTAAATTGATCCTGTTCCTGGTAACAGCAGGTTATTGAGTATTTCTCCCTTTTATTTCTTCTCATACACAATAACGATATCTGCATTATCAAGTAAAGTTGCTCAGTGGTAGTGGGCCTGTTGAACCAAACAACTGGGTCTGAGGATGCAGCATTCACATTAAACACATTTTTGGATAGTGGCTGAAATAGGCTAGTCTCAGTGTGGCTCCATGAATCACCTGCAGTGGACTAAGTGTGTTCCTAGAGAATGTTTTCTGCTTTAGTTTTACATTTAATTACAGTATGCAGGGATGTTTCACTTTAAAAGCACACCTAGTTCACAGACTAATAGATTTATATAAACATATCAGCATCTTGAATGTACCATATAAACTATACATCACTATTACTTCATTGGAAGGAATTGTTTCTATGATAAATCGATGAAGGTCAAGGCAGAATATGACTGTATTGGGTCTGACTGAGCTTGAGTTAATTTTCCCCATAGCAGCACTCCCAGTGCTCTGCTTTGCATTGAGAACTGGAAAGGTGCTGATAACAGCTCCATGTTGTGGTTACTGCTGGGCAGGGCTGGCACAGCACCAAAACTCTTTTCCAGCATTCCCCCTGCAATGGGATGGGATGGACAAGAACTTGGGAGGGAACACAACTGGGACAGCTGACCCAAACTGACCAAAGGGCCCATACTCAGAGATTCTGCAACCATTAAAAATAATAGCAACTGGAAGTAGAATAACCCACAGACTGGCAGTTAATATGGAATATGATGATCACTTGAGTTGTGCAGCCTACATGGACTCCTAAGGTCCCCTTGCTGCATAGCTCAAGTGGTATATTTTCATCTCTCACCTTCACCTTGTTTTTTACTTTAGAAAGCAAGGCCCAATTCTGCCACTGTTAGTCACACCAAATAGTACCCGTCCCAATTGATTTCAGTATTCATTCTTTTTAAATGCTGTTCATACTGGAGAAAAGGTTCCACTAAGGAGATGTTAGAAGGATTCATGTACTGTTTCATCTTATTTGTAGCTCTTTTTCCTTTCCATTTTGGTGTGTGTGCATTCTCCCATCTTTCTCACTATTTCAACCCTCTTGGTTTTGTCACTGGTCTTTTTCAGATCTTACTTGCTATTCTCTCCCTTCCTGTCCCTTTCTCTGTTTCAGTCCCCTGTGAATCTCAAACTTCATCACTTACATTTCCCGTTGTCAGGAAAAAGAGAAGACAGAATGGGTTCAAGTCCACGATGCTTTTTTGTTACCAGTTGCCAAATTACACAAAAACATTACTGAAGCTCTGTCTACAGTTCCCAGGTTTGCACTACCCCCATCCCTATTTGAAACATGTTGTGAAGGGCAAAAACGAGCATAGAACTTTCCAGGATTTTAAAAATGAACATTCCCACATCTACCTCTGGATGGAGGACCAAAATTTGCATCATTACTCTCTCTGCCTCCCTTCCATACTTGATGCAGAATTAACTCCTATGACCTTGCTTTCTTAGAACATATAGAAATATGCAAATTGAAAATAAACACAAATGCAGCCTTCCAAAACAAAATGCTCATTCATGTTCTCTTGAGGAATGGTGAGAGAATACCCTATATTTAATTGTTAAGATATAGCAATACAGGAATGCATATACAATAGCCTTATTCTCCTGCATTTACTGTTCCATTTCGAGTATAGATTATATCCACTGTATTACATTTGGAGGAAAAAAAAAACAAAAAACTTTTAAAAGGCAGAAAATGGTCAGAAAGACCCATCTTATTCAGTCTGCACCAGAGGATCTATACTATGCATTTCAGAAATTTATCCTCTAGTACCTTACCATTTTATTCTGTGCATTTTTTGTGCTATGCAGTAGTTCTGAGGAGAAACAGCAACCAGGTGCAACTCACATTTCAGCTTGTCCATATTCTTGACTGCTGAGTTAACTTTTTTAGGGTCTATTACCATTAGGAATAATTCAAAATATATTGGCATCTCCTATTTATGTACTTGGCCTGAGTTCACTCTTCTCCTTTGGGAGATGAATCTTTCAAGCTTCACTTTTCCATTTCACTGCTCTGGTAGCTCTCTACAACATTCACAGAGCCAGGATGGTGAATTTGCAGCTTCTGAATGAACTATAATTGCTTATACCATCTTCAGAATATCAATCTTCAGGACCTCTCCTATTTATTAGTTTTTTCGTAAAACAAACTTTACTTTTAAGCACCAGATGGCTTTTCCACAGCAAGATGACTCAGGGTACTTGCCTGTGTTTATTCCATGCTCTCACAGAAATTTCTGATTGGATTCTGCATAAAATGGGTGATGGGTTCTATTGAATACATGATTTTAACTTCCTGTTTAACACTTTGCTGTAATATGACATTTAAATACTACCAAACTTCTACATGGCGGTTACAGATATTATTTATTAAATTAAATGAAAGTGTGCCCTTAGCTATGGGTAAAATGAATTAAATACATGCTTGATTTAAAACAAATGAGAAAAAGTCATGTGTAACCACTGTGTAAATTATTTTTATATGAGGAAAAGAAAACATAAGAAACGCTAGTGAGCATTTATATTAGACTCTAGAAGTGAATGTTTCTGAAGAAACAAATGGTAGTTTTAAAGCAAGGAAGTGTGAGTAGACAAATGCATTTTTAAAGAATTTTTCAAGTGAACAACAAATGTTATAGGAAAGAGCAGGTGTTGACCCCTTCTACTCTGTAAACCTAAGAACCCTACAATCCACTTAAGCATGATTATGACAGTAATTGTAGGGGGGGAAAAAAAAGGTGAGGGAGCCTTAAAAGCAGTCCCAACAGTGCCGGAGAATTTGAGTAAAATATTTTAAAAGCTTTTAAAGAGCCCATAGGTATACCTGTTCAAGAAATGACTATTTTTGATTCTATTTTATGCACCATTAACTCATTTGCCATCGAAGCTCTTATGCCAAAATTATTATTGTTAAAATTACGTGTGAAGCTAGAAGTATACAAAAAGCTAAGCGTGTGAGGCTGGGAGTATGCAAAAAAGCTAAGAGCTACTAGCAGTTCTGGAAATTGGAGAAAGGAAAAGGGCATGTCTTTAGTTTAAATTTTATGTTGACTAAATTCTATCCAGAACCTAGAGTAAAAAAAAAAAATAAAAAAATATACACATATATATATATCTGTTATTTCCTTACATTTTAATTCTATGACTACACCATTTATGTAACAGCAGATACAGCTGTTAGGCAGAATGGATGATCACTCTGTAAACAATAATTTTTTCTTTTTTTTTGAAAACCACAATACATCCTCTTATTATCATGGCAACAAAGTTTGGTCTCATTATAGTATTTTCATTAAATCCTCTTCATTGTTGATGCCTGATTAGACTCCTCAAGACATTAGTACCTCTGAATAATGATTACTGGAAGGTTTTTTTGAACTAGAATTAAGATGTCTATCTTGCAAATTCTTTGCTTGTGAGGGGCTACAAAACGAAATTATGTATGCCAGCAGTTTCATAAACTTGTCAAGATGTTAAAAAATAAAATATATTTGAACATATTGCAGGTAAACCTGCATCAAAACAAACATTCCTTGTGAACTTCACAGTAGGCATGTCACAAAATAATTTTATTTTTATGATACAATTAGCTCTTGCTTCCTGACAAATTAATTAGAATTAATTTTGAATAGTCATCTTGTTACCTCAGACAAATGTGGTCAAAGATTATGACAAAACTTGATTAAGATGCTGGCAAGTTTTCTAGCTCTTACCTCTATATTTAGAATAACTAACTTGCTAGTCAAAAAAGATTATCAGAGATAATCTGTAAGTTCCTCTAAATTCATTGCTTACCAAGTAAGAGATGGATTTGAATTTTCCAACACTATTTTCATTACATGTGTTTTTACATGTGTTGTTCAAATGTGTGATGTTTTCATAGCAGACTTCTGGCTTTTTTAATGAGCATTAATAGCAGCTCAATAACTACTCATGAACAGCATTATGATATATTGTGAAGTAGAAACCACATGCAACAAACAGTAATCCTGAAATTTCCACTTGCAGAAGCAATTAATAAATGCATACATTTTGAGACTTGGAAATTCAGTGATGTCCTCATTTGAGCTAGAACAGAACTAACTGCTCAGTGATTTGTGTTTTAAGCTAAGTCTCTTCAACATTACTTAAATTTCTGAAGTTAACAGCATATTTATGCAGCCAGTGACTGCTTCTAGCAGTTATAACACCTGATGCTTATAGTTACTACTAAGGATAGTTATAAAGAAAGACTTGCTTATACCTATTCTATATATATATATATATGCACATTATATCAAATATAAAGCTGAGGGATCACAAAGGTCAAGTTCTCTTCTCAATGGCCAATGTCCAAGGAACACTTAATCCAGTCTGCCTTTGATCCAAATTTGTGTGTGTTCCCGAATACAGATCCTGAATCCAGTTCCCAGCTGCCGCTGAGTCCAGGCTGGGACTTCCCCAGTGACTGTCCACAACACCAGAGGTGATGGTGGCATAACTGCCATCAGGAAGGTTGGATTCAATATTGGTTTTATATACATATATATGCATTATTAATTATTGTTATTATTTCATTGAAGTTCTTCCAGTTTTCATTTTCAATTCATAACTCTCTGTCCATTATTCCCTTTATCTTCCCCTTTTGGAAGGGAGAGGGGTTAATAGAAAGCATCTGTCACTCATCTAGTGGCCAGAATAGCCCTAACCTCTGAAAAGTAATCTTTCAGAGTATTCTTTGTCAAGAATAATTTAGAATTGTCAAGAAGAACTGAGAATTCAAATTTAGTATAGTCTTCAATTTGCAAATGACTATTACTTTCCTCTTGCTATCACTATTCATACCTAGGAAATCTGTAGGTACTGTTGCAAATAACTATTTATCTGCCATACAGTATTCTGAGGTGAAGCATGTATCATTCAAGAAATGCATAAAAGAATATTCTTACTCATCCTACCAGGACTGAAAAGGAAAAAACAGGAATATTCTCTGATTTCTTACAGTATGGATTTATCTCCAGAATTACACCTAGCAGTTACACCTAATCACAGAAAATATTAGTTTTACATCTGTCATTGAACTCTCTCTGAACACTTTTTTCCTATTCTTATAAACTTCTACCAAAATAATTATCAAAGTGAGAAAACAATAAATACTGAAAAAGTTCCAGTATAGAAAAACAGTGACTTGATGCCTACTACACATTAGCATCATGTGTGTAAAGTCATTTTAAAGTTTCCATGGAGCTGTGGGTCTGAGCAGGACTGGCCCTCCTTACCTGCTTTAATTTATTCCATCTGCAAATAATCCCCCAGGTTATTAGCTCTAGATGGGTGTCTTCTTATTGCTATGACAGAATGAGGTGTAAATGACAGATCAATCAGCTTTATATTAGAGCAGTCTGCTTTTAACAAGAGAAACCAGACTACAATCTGTACATTGTGCCCAGATTGTAGAGAAAGAGGGATTTGCATATCACCTCATGTTATGCATCTACCCCGTTCAGTTTAAGTTCAGTGACTTATATCCATGTGTTCTTTCTATGGGTGAGAAAAGAAAGCTGCTACTTGGACCTTTAAGAACTTGCAGAAAAATGCAAATGGCTACATTAACTCCTGTTTGTAGTCCTCGGAAAGAAATGGGAGCCATAAAATAATTCTATTGAAATTATAAATAAAATTGTCAATTCAATGTCTACATCAAATTAGAAAAAAAAAAAATAGAACAGTTGCAGCATTTCATTATTTTCAGCTGCTCCATTTTGATGAAACTGGCTAGTACAGGAAAAAAAGAGGTATGAATTAATTTCTTCAGTATAAGCAATTCCTATTCGTTTCTGTGGAAGCTGAATGTATAAAGGGTAATAGACCACCATTAAGCTGTATGAAGCTGAAAAGCTGATGAATTTCAGAAATCAGTAAAACTAGACTGACTGAAAGACAAGTTAGTATATTTTTAATTAAATCTCCATTTGCTCAGGATAAAGATTGCTATCACAGTGTGAAATGTATCTCAAAATACTGAGCTAAATGTGTGGTCTAAGAAAACTTATTTCTTAATGTGCTAAACTTCTAGACCTGGATTAAGAAATCTGACTTTGCAAGACTGATTACTTAGATTATATGATATCTAGGGACTGTGTGCCTATTTAAATCTATGTGATGTCTAGCACAAAAATGGCATAAACAGTAATAACTATAAATAGTCTAAAATTACCTCACAAAGAAGAATTACTTTCTATTCGTTGAGAGAAATCCTTTGACTGGTAAATAATTTCAATCGTTAGATAAATTAGCTACACCATTAAATTTCAGCTGCTGCTAATAAGCATTCCAAAGCATGTTATTCACACAAATGCAACTTGATATGTTGTGATTTTAAGCAAGTAGAAAATAAGGAACTATTGGCCCTAGTTCAGCAAAACTGTCAAAAGCCAGTGATGAGTCAAAGGCAACTCTTTCTCACTCTGAAGACTGAAACACCTCCTCTTTGAGACGTGTTAGGAACAGCAGGCTATCTGCAAAAGTCACATTGTCATGGTGAGAACAGAAACCTGGTGATATGTGATATCCATATATTTTCATCCCCTAAAGAGGCTAGAAAATCCATCTGATCTACCTACAATGCATCTGGAAATGGAAAGACAGATCTCCAGTTCCTGTGCGACCACAACCCTGTCTCATGGAACAAGCCAAGAGAAGGTTGATCAGTATGAATTTGTGCAGACATGTTGAGTACATTCTTCCACAGTGATTCAGGAATGGCCTAAAAAAAAGAAATCCTTTTATACCTTACCTTCTGGAAGAATACTCTCTGTACAGGTAGGGTGGACCAGAACCAAGCTCCTCATCTGCTAGTTGCATTCCCAAAAGCTCAATGACTGTGTGAGATTACACAACTGGCAAAATAAAACTGATGCAGATTCTTGGATTAGATGGCTGTAAGGCAAGGAAATGTTGATTTATAGCATTCATGCTTCTCATTTTAGCTTGGATTTTTCCTGAATTTTAAAACTGTCATTGGCTTCAATTTGGCATTTGCTCTTTTCTCACTACATACACTTTACGACATACATAATTTAGAACTCTGCAACCACAATTTAAGTAAAAAAAAAAAAAAAAAGAAAAAAAGATTCATTTTCTTAGTCTTTTTAGAGCCTTAAAACAAAGCTATTTTCTCAGATTTTAAAAATCTAAATAGTGAAAAAAGGTAATGCTATAACAAACAGTATGATTCAAGCTATACAAAGGAAAATGCATTGTCTCCCCTTTTTAATATATATATACTGTTTTGAATAGGTGTAAACAAAATATCTGTAACCAAAATTTTTGGAGGATGAAAGACAAATGAATCCAGTCTGATTTGTTGTGTATTGATTGATCATTAAACGTCTCATCTTGTTCTTGAAGCTTCTTATATTGACAACAGTCCACTGAAAAAATGCCTGTCCAGTAACTATTCTGCCTTCAAATATGACATAGAAAACCAGAAATATTCTGGTACCAATACTATTGAGAAGATGTCTGGAGCCAGGTGCTTTTGTTAAGCTCATCAGCCTTGAATTTATCCAAGTTTTGTAGCAATATTCTGGAATTTTCATTCTCAGATTCTGTGTCCATTAAGGTTTTACTCCTTGAAGACCAACAGCAAAACTCCAAAATAGTTGATTTGTGTTATTAGGTTATAGAGGAAGTTTGTTTTATTGGAAGAATTTATTTGAAAGTCTAACTTTTATGAGGAGAAAAGCAGGCTTGGCACTGACACGTTATAATTAATAGCAGTCCAGGTATAATTATTAGAAGGCACTTTAAAAGTCCACCTTGAAAGACTCAGTCCTTCACATTGTCAGTCTATTCTCCTTTAGTGTACTTCAGCCTGGGATACATGTAAATATGATTGATCACATTTCTGAGTTGCAGAACCCTCATTATTATCACTGACTTCTAGCACCAGCTATGCAGAATTTGCATCTCCAGTGAATATTTGGGATACCATGTGGCGAGCCTTGGGCAGAATGATCAAAAGCTGGAGGTATTTTTCACACAATTTCTATATCCTTGTGATGGATTTTTCTGGCATTTTCATGTGAAATTTGGAGACATCTTTCTGACTAGACGACAGGACATTGTACTTAAGGATTCTGCCCAAAAGTGACAGTTGGCAATCCACTTGTAACAAACATCCCACTGGTGTGGACAAGAAATTAAAGAGACTTTTCCAGTAGTACTGTTAGTTTGAGACAAATTGAGATAACCCAATGAGAATTAACCAATATGGAGAAGACTGCTCCATACATTACATTTTCTAAATAGTATTAAGATTTCTCCCAGTAAATTAACATATTTACATAAATATCAAGCTTTCATACTGAGCAACAATCAGTTATCTTCTTCCAAAGCAGACAAAAGGAAATATTTAAAATACATTGTTTGGGGGAAATGGGAAGGATCAGCTTCCTCTTTCTACAACACTGGAACCTCTTGCTTGACATGTACTGTCCAAAACAGAAGTGTAGAATGGAGTCTGAGCATGAAATCCAGCAACCCCAGAAGGTGAGATCCATATTAAGAAATTGGCAGTTCAGTTCCCCACCCACACTGAATCTACTTATTTATTCTGAGCAAATAGAAAACCATTTTTTAAAATTGTATTTTTTTGCACTAAAATGCACTTTGAAACATGTCACAACTTTTTATGCTCTGTTCTGACTAATATGATTAAACATCTAGTACAATAATTAGATTAGATTCACTTAACAGTCCCACTTAAATTCAAAGTCCTTCTTCTGTCCGGAGAGTATAAAATATGATGTACCAAGTTGTCTGCAAAATTTCCTGATTATTAATCCTCTTAGTATTTATATGAGATAATAGTTGGTACAAGATGAAGATAAAAGTCCAAAAAGCTGTTCCCTTTCTCTTGCCACTATAGAAGTATCTTTTTTGTCTACAAAGGCTCAGACAGCCACTGGGGCCAAGCCAGGATTCCTGTAGTGAAACAATTGACTTGGCATCATGTTGACACATATAAACAACAGTCTGTCAACAGGCCTCACATTAGTGACAGAACATTTTTGGCAAAACAGTAGCATCCTTCTGGGCTCTATGGCAATAACAGCCAGTAGCATCCATTCATGCCTTCACTCTACAGCACAATATTAATTAAAAGATTATAACAGTGACACTTATCCAAGAAGCTAAAAACCCACAGAAATATCCATGCAGAATAGTATAATGTTTATTGAATGAGAATATGCCTCTAGCTGCTTTTTCATACAGTATTTTTAGACTTACACACTGTAACCTCTGTCAGTTCACAATTAACGGATAAATGTAACTGCTCACTTGCAAATGGCTATATGAAGTTTGTATACACACACATGTGCCATCAACTTATGTAAATCAACTTATTTCTAGCCTGAATAATTAAAAGCACAAATAAATAGTATTGTTTATTAAAATATGCAGTGCTCTAGGCTTTTTTTTTTTTAATGAAGGCCCAAATTAAAAGACAATTGTTAGTGTAGATTTTTTAAATTCTGCCTTTTTATGTTGTCTTTTAAACCAAATAT
>JANHGL010016732.1:138936-171411 GCA_024611195.1 Ceyx melanurus
ATGGAAAATTTCCATCAAATAATAAAAAGAAGGTGTAAAATAATTTAAGCTAGTTCATGTTTCTTGTAATAACCACTGTAATTTTCCACATTTTTCTAAGGCCTTAAAATATTACTTACATTTATTAATAATCCTTTAGAGTCAATGGACTGAAATTATAGGTAATGTATAGAACGGTACTTGGAAGCGTGGAGAAACATCAATTAACTCCTGGCAAGTGGATGGAAGTTTAAATAGTAAGAAAATAGAAAATGTAGAGGAAAGTGGATGGCATCCAAGAATCCCTGAAGAAGCATAACATCAGTTCTGGTAGCTGCATAGGCAAATTAGTACAGTAGTTTGTCTGGGCTAATTATTCGTACTGAGATGCCCCACACTGTGATGCAAAGGAATGCTCTAAACTCATGTGACGGGAGGCATAAAATGCATGACATTCACAGGCCAAACACAGGAACATGAAGAAATGGGGGGGAAAAAGGGCCAGGAGAGACCTTTAGAGATCAAATCATCCCTCTGACATAGTATTTTATGCTTAAATCATCCTAGACATTTATTTGTCCTTCCTTAAGCATGTGGTATAGATTCTGTAACATTTTCTCTATTTTAATTCAGTGCCAACAAAGTTTTTGAGTAATATCTCATTTCTTGCCTTAGTCCCAAAGAACAGTGGACAGAGCACTTTCTCACTGCACTGATTTATTATGCATCTGAAGGATGTCACTGTGGCTTTCCTCAAGGCTAAACCAGAACAGTTTTTCTAATCTCATGGGAATTAGTGACAAATATTTGAATGTAAGGACACCTGTTTACTGACAGTAACCAGAGAGCTGAACTTTCTCTGCAGTGTGATCCCTCTCATTTTGCAAGGCTGGATAGTAATTTGAGCTTTCCCATTGAGTTAAACACAAATCCTCCTCTCTGGAAGGAGGAAAGAGTTAATTTTATCCTTTAACAGAGGTGGTAATAAACTTACAGTTAAAGAATACACTTTACTGTGTGTCCCAGCTGTCAGACTATAGGCTAGACAAGTTCTCTGCAGCAACAACAAACAAAACAAAGCAAAACAAAACAAAGACCAAGAAACAGTATGTAATGTTCCACTAAAAAAAAAATAAATCATAATCTAATTTTCAGTTTCTGCTTGGAGGTTTCTTAATTGTATCCTCTGATTTTTTAAAAGGAAAATGCAGAATCTTAAAAAGAGCATTCTCTTTCAAGTCACATCCCTCAGCCTCAGGCGTTGTGTGCTCCCTTTATGCCTAGCAGCCCTGATTCTGCACAGGTGGTAATGGGCGCAATGGCCAAACATACTCTCAGACTGGTACTTGGAGCTTGTTGTGAGAGGATTTAAAAATCCTTGGTCAGAGAGGGGCTGAACGTATCTATCCCATTTTCGGGTGCAAGTCTTCTAACTATTGGAAATATGATGATTGATGTTTTTCTGATTCTGTGTCTTCCAGACGGGAACTTAAATTTTAGCAACAATGGCAAGAACATAGCTAAACACTTCTTTGAAGCTCTCAAGAGTCTTAAAATTAGCTATTTTTGGAGAGATTCTTGATCTCCTCCATGTGCCGATTCTTACTGAGTTCATTACATACATCCCAGGAATGCCTGATGAGATTTAAAATAACACTTAATTGAAAGAGAATGTTCTTCTACTTACGGGATACGTGAACTACCTACAGAGCAGCACAACCAACCTCACAACAGCACTTCAGGCAGTTCAAATGACAGGTTATTTTCCCTTTTTAGCCAGCATATTCTATCATGACATGCTCAAATGAAAGCAAAGGAAATATTTGTTAACTTAATAAGGGATTGTAAGTTTTACCTCTGTAGCCCCTTTTTACTGTCTTAATAGAGTTTTAAACAAAGAACTAATATTTAGACAAAAATAACAAAACCATGAATGCATAAGGAATAATTATACCCTTAGCAAATGTAAATGTTTAGGATGATACTGAGTGAAAACTAATTTACTTTGACCATTCAGGAAACTTCAGTATTTCTGGAGCTCTGATTTCAAACAGAGATTTTGAAATTCTAACATTTTGACTTTAAAATGTCAAAATCAAATATGACCTTGTTTTTTTTTGTTTTTTTTTCACCCATCAAAGTAACAGGTCTGGCCTACATCTGCCATGTTGCAATGAATTACTACTGGAAAGAACCAATTAAATTCTACTCAACAGATTGGAACTTCACATTGGAACCACAAATCTGAAGTATTCTCTTAAAGTTCCACAGGAAGCACTGAACTCTTTATGATTCTCCACAATTTGTCCATGAGTGATCAAAGTACCTTTGAATTTTCTCATAAACTTAACTTTGAAATGTGTACTTGAAAATCTAGAGAGCATTCTAAAATCTGTGTATTTTGAAGGAACTCTGGGGAAAAGTGTAACTCACTTGCTTTTAATGTTCATCACACACACAGCATGCTAAATGCATATATACAATATGTGCCATTAGATATAATAACTGGTACGTCATCAACAGTGTCTTCTAAGAGCGTGTAAGAAAGGAGTACACAAACAAACAGTGGCTTAGGCTGAGGCTTTTAGAAACACCCAAGGCATCTAGGCAGCAAATTCCCATTTAAATTCAGTGGAAGTTGGGTCTCTGACTCCCTTGAGCTCTATTAAAAATCTCCCTTCCCCCTTGATTCACAAATGTGTTTGCTCCATTAGTTTGATTTTGATTAATTAACAGTGCTTTTAGGCTTTGCTTGCGTGAATTTATCAAATGTTACCAAACTGAAATACATCAGTTATTTCCTCTTTTAAGCATAAAGGAACTCGGCGGTATTTCAAAGTGTTTGTAAATGATGGCTTAATAGCTCCTAATGCATCATGGCCCAGTTTTTACAAGTTGATTATGAATGCTCATGCAGTTTAGAAAATCAAATGGCAGCCCTTACAACCATGGCTCATGTTAACTGAATAGGTAAATTACACTCTTTATAGCAGGGTAATACATACGGCAATAAAATGCTAACAATCTACCTCCCCATGGCTGAGGCCAATGTGACAACCTGTTCTATTTTTGGGGACAAGTATGGGCAATAACAAAAGGTCGAGGAATGCTCTCTGGTACAAGAGAAGTACATCAACACGGGCTGTCTCTGATGGACAACTGTTGCTCATCAAGTCATATCCTAGAGTTACTTATCAGGAAGAGAAAAGGATATGTGTATGCTATCCTTTAATTACAGGTGAAAAATCTGATAATGCATAAGCATATTGAAACCAAAGCATGGAAAAATTGAAGGCTGCAACTTTACTAACAAATACCTAAGTAACTATTAACCAAAATCCCGTGTTCCACAAATGTCCCCAAGACAGCCAAATAGTACCCTTAGGTACTTTCAGCTATTAAATAATTACATGTTCTGCAAGTCTTACCACCACAGAGTCAGAGCACTTCAGCTGGAGCTTCTGAATAGCTCACTTCAATCTGGAATGACACAACAGACAAAAATAAATAAATAATTTCCTATAGGTATCTAACTAACAAAAAGCTTAAAACTTGCCACAGGTCTTGTGCTTTGTGTTTTGGGGTTTTTTTTCCATTCTGTGTTTGGAACAGAGTCACTGCTGAAGTGTAAAGATTTAACATATATATACACCAAAAATAATATTGAGACCGTAGGAAGAAAATGAGTGAGTAGAAAGGAATTACTCAGATGGGATATGGCAGTTCACTGTGGCCAGCATTTTTTAACTCTGCAAAAATGCTGTGATTTTTTTTATATATTCAGATATGTTGTCAATTTACATGGTTTTTCAACACAGTGCCTCTAACAACCCAAATTGCTAAATACAATGCTGAGAAACTGTCTTAGAGATGACACAAAAGACAAAGTGAGTCTGAAGTATTGAATAAAAGACTGAAAATTTGCTCGACTAGGCTTCAGTGTCAGGCTGTGAGATGTATCTGTGTGTATACATAGACATCTACTGAGGCATGTAACTTATTTAAACATCTGTGGATATATGCTTTCTAAGTCCAATATTTTTCTGTATCCTCAACTCTGTATGGGATATAGATACTATTCAATATATGAAAAACCAAAGGAGTCTGCTTTTTTTTCTATGAATGCCCAGAAGTTCTAACCCATGTCTAACCTGTGATCTAAGAGTGATTTCAGAATGCCTAACGCTGTGTCTAATCCATCTAGGATGAAGGACATGTTTGGGAGCTCTCTCCTGTCCAGTAAAGCAGATTATCCTGTGAGGCAGATTATCTTCTTTCCTTCCCTCACACCCTCCCAGCCAATTACCTCCAGTCCTTGCAAATCATGGCATAATTCTAATTCATTAGCTCTCTATAACTATCTGAAAAGAGTTTGTACAGAGGTGGGTGTTAGTCTCTTCTCACAAGTTGTAACTGATAGGGCAAAAGCAAATGGCATCAAGGTAGGTTTAGGTTGGAATGAGGAAAAACTTCTATACAGAAAGGGATATCAAAGACTGGAACCGGATGCCCAAGAAGTGGTTGAATTGCCATCCTTGAATGTATTTAAAAGCCGTCTTGATATGGTGCTCAAGGATATGGTGTAGTAGTGGCACTGGTAGAATTGGATAAAGGTTGTCTTGACCAATTCCAACCACCATGATTTTGTGATGATTCTGTGTTTTAGAATTCCACTCTGATATAGTTCACTATGCTGTGCAGCCTACACTGATGGAATGTTTTTAGTTTTTTTTTAAATGGCATTGTAAGTAAATTCTGGTTTGAGAACTGGGAAAGATCTGTATTTTATTAGGACATACAGTCACTTTCCTCATTGCTTTTTAGAAGTCTGAGAAAAGTGATGCTTTATTAATGGAAAATTCAAATGATGTTTTAAAAGGTATTTTACAGGTATCTGTTTTTCAAGAATGTGATGTCACTACAGTCTGTAAGTGAAAGTGCTAAAACAGTTAAATCTCTGAAATGGTCTTCTAGCACAAAATCTATATTTTCAATGCATTAGAGAAATGTAAACTCTCAGAAGCCAGTATGATTTATATTTTAAACACTATGGAATCACTTTCTTTCATAGTCAGGTCAGATGGCTTCATGGAATGCCTGTCTAGAGAAAGATGATGTGAATCTAAACCAAATGCTGCTATCTGGCCAAGGTCTTATTTATTCTATCCATCCAATTACTGAAACACTATACTTGTTTTTGTATGATATGATGGAGACTTTCTTAAAGATAAAAACCTCAAGGGAGATGGGATAGGACAAATTTTTTAGGAGGAAAATTACATTTACCATAACTAATATGAAAAAAAAAAATTCTAACATCTTGTAGAATCAATTGGTAGGCTTCATCTATAATGCAGTATTATCAAGATTACAGAGTAAAGCATTCTACCCTAATACTTTTAAAAGATAACGTCAAAATAGCTTTTTTCTAAAAAAGAGATTCTTCAGCTACATTTATTTGGAAAAGTATTCCATTTTGAATTGCTGACTGATTTATATATTTTAAAAATTTATTCTGTTTCATTGTTTTCTTTATAGTTTTATAAAATATTTTTTTATTCCTATACTTGCAACCATACATTCAGTAACAGGGAAGACCTAGCTAAGGGAAAAAAATACCTTGTTGGTATTCATCTTTATATAAACATAAAAATACCAAATCTCTTTGGTGAAAACTATGGCTGACTATTTTGTTCTTCTGCCTCAATGAATCCAACTGCTTTATTGCAAGAAGGCTAAGGCTTATTTCATGAAGATAGGCACAAGACAATAAAATAAACCACTGAGGAGGAAAGGCTTTTTTCTCTTTTTTTTTTCAGTGCAACACATGTATCCAACTCAGTGATAAAGAAACCAAGATCTCTAGCTTACTTATTCCAATGTAAATTGACTTTTCTCTTGTAATATTTGTCAGAATGTGTATAGCTTTGAGTTTTCAAACATGGATTTTCATTATATTTTATTGTACTGGATTACAGAACCTTCTACAACCAGAAATATCATACTCACACAGGTACTCATAGATCACAGTCAGATCATCCCTACCTTCACTCAGATACACTAAATTATTTTAGCTTGTTATTCTCATTATAAAATAAGCTTTCAAGCCCTTGAAACATAGTGCATTTTATTCTTCAGTTACTGACTAGAAAATAGAAATTACTCCTTTCAGATGCCTGCACAGCAAACTTTTTATAGACTCTATCATAGATCTAATGTTAGGTTTCATTTATGTCTTCTCCAATGATGCTAACATTTGCTGTCTTTGTATCAGAGGCATAATAATCAGACAGTGGGGTTAAACGCCACTGTGAATGGTGATGAAATCTGATCTACAAAGTAGTTCTAATATACAAAATGGAAAAGAAGACCCTGCTTTATTTCCAAAAGACCACAGTATGCACTTATTGTGTTATTTCACCATGATTCATCACTCATTAACTCAGCAGAAATCCATTCCTGACAATTATTTACATTTTATTTTTCATTTAGAAATAAGTAAACCAGATAGTCCTGTTAAAATGTTGTGAGAAGCATTAATTAATACCACAGAAAAAAATAAAAACATTTACTTCAGATTTATCTAAATTATATATTATAAATATTCATCACACACAGAGCATTTGTGTGCATTGACTTCTAGGCTGAAATTCAGAAAGGCTTACCTCATTTTTAAAGAAAGACAACATTTCCTATTTCTTAAATTTCTATTAACACTTGAGTCTTAAAAAAAAATCAAAATTAGGTAACTTTGCAAGATCAATGTTTGTTATAGATATATAAAAATGACATGCAGAAGGAAGAAAATGTGGTAGGAACCTTGGGGAAAAAATCTAGTACAATAATAAATGAAAATAGTTTTATCATCTGGTATAGATATTAGAAATATTTCTCTGCAGATGATAAGTATGACTAGAATAGCATCCATTTAAAAGAAATTACATTACTGGTTCATCTCTGATGGCTATTGTGGGACTGATATTAGAGTAGTGCTATCTGCAATTTACTTTTTTTAACTAATAGCTCTTTGTTTTCTTCATGGATCCTTTTAAAATCTCTCATATGCTTTTAAGATATCACTTACCATTTAATCACTTTCCACTTATTCTTCACTCTCCAGGCTCTTCAATTTTTAGCTACATTATGATTTTCTGCGTATATATATTCAAGCATGTACACAAAGCTGATTTCTTACCAGATCTGTCTTGACAGATATATATTTTACTTTGATATTCAGTGTATTACCAGAAATATCAGGTTATTTGTGAGGCCTTTAATCTGTGGAACCCTAAAGAGTCAAATAACCACAGGACCTCCTGAGACTTGTAACATGGTCAAAATGGAGAGCCTGGAAGGGTGACAAGAAAGGTCAGTGAAGTCACAGTGGAAAGGAATGGAGGTCTCACAGGATTGCAGTTTAAATGCTCTGTTTGGTTGTCTAATACTATTTTTTTTTTAAGTTATAATTATTGAGGTACAAAAACCAGTACAGTTGTGGACAGCAATGTCTATGGTGTGGTCTTTGAAAATAACACACAGAGAAATTATGTGAGTCTATGTGCACTTTCCTTCAGGCTGCAAGCTATATCTGCCTACACTTGTGGTGGTCAGACTGCCATAGCATAAGGATGACCATAAAAGTAAGAGGTTTGCATTTCAAATTATTCCAGGAAAGTATCTAAACAACTTTAAAATACTGGACATCCTCCAAAGATGGGATCACTGTTTAAAAAGCCCACCAGTATTTTTGCCCAAGTGTCACTGCTTCAAATCATTCACTATATGTGCTTAAATACTGTGTTAAACTGATATCTTAAAAGCTATGACTGCTGTAAACCTCTCAATTATATTGCTGAAAAGGGTTTATTTGTCAACACTATTATTACTGTTAATATAAAAGCATATGAAACTAATAGCCACTTTACAGAGAGTGATTATTGACACAAAGATATACAATTCTGACTATCCAAGGGAAAAAAAAAAAAAGGAGTTTACTGGGTCTTTAACATATTGATTTTGGATTAAGGTATAGCAAATATCTTTGTTATGATGAAAGCAAAAAGTTCAATTAAATTCCAGGGATAAACTCAGGACAAAAATTTGAAATCTAGTCCTTATCTGAAGCATGAGGCAATGTCTGTAAAGAACCAGCAGGCTGGTTATAGAGGAACTGAGTTAAAGCAATACTGAAGAGCTCTCTTTTTCCCCTATGACTGCAATCAAAATTACACAAGAGCAGTTAGGAGACTCATTCACTACAGAGTTCAGGAAAGAAAGAATATTCAGAGTGGCTCAGAGTTCTTTTTGCCCCCTCTCCCACTGAAGATATACTCAGGCATAAGATGAACAGACTATATAAATTGTTCCCCCACCCCCCCAAAAAAAAGTCCAGACCAAACAGCTGAGCATTTCTCAGGTTTCTCCCCTAGCCCCTGATATTTTGCTCATTAGGTGGGAAGAAGCTGTGGAGAAAAAGAAATACTTCAAGTAACTATTCTTCCGTCAATCAATATAGTCTATTGCTTAATAGAAAGGACTGCAAAGAGGAATCAAATCTTCCTTACATATCTTTGAAAACCAAAAGTCACACACACCTGAAAACACAAAAAATCAAACCATGACATTGTGAATTTTCTTGGACCTTGTCATGCAAGATGCTGTGTAATAGCATAGAGAGATGAAGTCTCCCTATTCCAAAGGCTTATACATGTATAAATTAGTAGCATGAAAATGCTTATCTGTCCACCTTGTGTTTTAAAATGTACTTAAGAAATTCAGTACAATCTGAACAGAAGTATATGTAGGAGAAGTAAAATCATTATCTCAGTGTCATTATTGTTAAGAAAGCAATAAAATATGTTGTTCTTTAGAAAAATAAAAGCTGTTACAAATATAGAATCATAGAATGTTAGGGGTTGGAAGGGACCTAGAAGATCATCTAGTCCAACCCCCCTGCCAGAGCAGGGGCACCTAGACCAAGTCACCCAGGAACAGATCCAGGTGGGTCTTGAACATCTCCAGAGAGGAAGACTCCACAACCTCCCTGGGCAGCCCGTTCCAGAGCTCTGGCACCCTCACTATGAAAAAGTTTTTCCTTGTGTTTACCCTAAACCTCTTGTACTCCAAAACATCCAAAAATAGAAAAACATACACGTGAACACATAAATTAAAAATAAAATAAATACTGCATACATTTTATCTTGGTTACAAGAAATAAAACATCTGAGCCTCCTTATATTTTCAAGTTGCTGGCCCATTTTTATGTACAACCCCATAGCTTTACAGTTCTCCACGGTATCTCTTGCTGAGTGAATGGAGATTGACCATCTGCTAGCTTCTGTGGTGTTGAACTTCATTAGCACATTGATCACAGGATACATTTCTTGGTTGGGTTTGTCAAAGTATTATAGAATATTTATCAACATGCTTTTCCCTTCTTTCCTTTCTCCCAAGGTTCCTTTCCTTCCATTATTCTTGGGTGACTCCTACAGCTGCATTGTACATAACCTGGTCCTACTGCAGTAGCCCAGGAATTTGGCACAAGGACCCAAATAGAAAGCCTGCAGCAAGCCCTTTATATCCCAGGGGTGTAGTTGGGGAAACAAGTGAGAAGAGAAGCTCACCTTTTCCTTGTCTCCCAAGCCTAAAGGGGCCTTGCAGGGCTCAACCATCTTGCAAGCTCCACTGGAGTGTTTGCTGGAGATAGGGGCCTCTCTGGTGTCTGATTTCCAGAACTCAGGCTAAAATGATTAAAAAACTCAGGTAATACCTGCTTGATGTACCGAAGAGGAAGACAGGGGAGAGTGGCAGTGCTCTCCCTGGGGTGGTAGCAGACTGCAATGTCTGAAACTAGTGCTTGTGCAGACAGAACTCCTCTTCTGTGATCTGCCAGAGATGGCAGAAGAGTTACACAAGAATACATTACCGTGTAGCCTATTCCTCTTTACAGGGAAATATCCAGGGATGTTAATGTTAATATCAGGCTACACCTATAAAGTCAGAGGGTTTTGATGCTGACATATCTATCTGTTGCTTTTGCAAGAAATTTGGAAGGTGAATGTTGCTTGAATACTCATAAGGAGGAAGAAATCTAAAGTCGAGTCAGCAATCACTATATGTGTTTGGACTTCTACACAAACAAAAGAAAACAAGATTTATATTTATGAAAACAGAGATGTCATATCAAAAGTGCACGTGAAGGTACATGGAGCTTGAGACTTAGGAGTTCACAGTCAAGGTAACCTTCCCCTGGGGAGAAAAAGGCAAAGCCTTCCCATCGAAGTGTCACATGGAGTGGCAACTCCGTGTACTTAAACACAGTCATCAGTATCAGAGAGTAGTCATGAAAATAGGTTTTCAGAAGGAAATTTTTGTCCTTAGAAACACATTTTTTATATCTGTGGCACACGGGAGAACAAATATAAGACCATCTGGAGAAAAACAAGGCCTTGCCTTTAAACATGATGATGAAACACCACACGACCTGCATGATTTCACAGAAAAAGGGAAGAATAAATGTCATTAGAAGAAACCTAATTTCCCACAAAATTAGAAACATTTACTTGAGTTACTAAAATACATTCACAGAAACATCATATATCCAGAACATGATATAAAAGTGGTTTAATGTATGAATGGCTAAACTGAAATTTGTCAAAATGTTGGGATGAATATCTGAGGACTGAAGAGAGGCACAGGTAGCTGTTAAAATTGTAGGGCCTTTTTAAGATTACCTGTGACACTAAAACTAATTGCCTACACCCTGACCTCTTTGTGTTGATTCCTAAAACAAGAAAAAGGAAATATTCAGCCATTTATCTCACCTACCATGTAGATGTCCTATGTAAATTAAAATATTGATCCTTTCTCTTGGTTGGTTCAGCATTCACCATTCCACCTAAAATTTAACAAAAAGGTAGAAGTGACCTCAATAAGTGAATGAACTAAGGTAATTATTAAATTCATATTTTATTTCTTCCTATGCATTTAAAATATTGTATCATAAAGAGTTTCAGGTTTGAAAGCTATTTGTTATTGGGTTTCTTAATAAAATACTCTTAATAAAAAACTTCAGAAGTTGAGAATGGACCTCTGTTACCAGATATGAAACCAGTCCTCCTGTTGTGGAGGATAGCAGCATCTGCACACTTAATTTTTTAGCATAGATGTAGTCATAGTGACCCTGTAACTAATAAATTCTGAGCTGCCTCTTACTTTCACCTCTCTACCATGCTGAGTCTCTGACACAGCATTTTATCCTTATGTATTGACAAGAGGCATGAAATATTGCTCTGAAATAACATCTAGACTTAAGTATTGCATTTACAAAACATGCTTATTTCATTCTCCATTTTTAGGTTTATTACAGGGAAGCAGGTCTTGTGAATAATCTGTTTAACATATCAGTTCTTCACAGCTGGAGGAGAGAGTTTTGTGGATATTACTTAGTATATACAGGATAATAATTTCATGTTTTCAGTGCAGCATCCTGGGAATCTGAGACACAGCTGAAGATTCACTAAAGAAGGTAAAAACCATTCTAATAAAGACAACAATCTGAACAGCTTTTGTACTTCTTGGAAACGGTGTGGCATGCACATTGATTAAGTGTAGTAAAGACATTCCTAAATAACTCCTGTTAAGGACATGGTATTTTACCACCTCAGAACTCTTATGTGAATCACACAGTAATTGGCAATTATTTTCAGAAACCCCAACATTACAAATAAAATAAAGAAAAAAGAAAAGAAGAGAAAAGAAAAGAAAAGAGAAGAGAAAAGAAAAGGAAAAGGAAAAGAAAAGAAAAAGAAGAAAAAAGAGAAAAGAAGGCAAAACCTCAAAACTTTTAATATGCAGACTTAGTGTCCTCTTCACTCAGTGAGAAGAGCAAGGTTTAGTAGAAATGATGGCTCCAAGTCAAAGGGTCAAAGTTCCAAGATTATTATGATGTTCCCAAGAATACTGACTCAAAAGGGAAAAAAAAATACCCAGTGTGTAGAGATAGTAACAAATGGGGATTGAACTGCTAACATCTCCTGTAACAGCTGCATTGCTTGATGTGTCTGCCCTCAAGTCTGGGCAGATGAAATTGTCCTTGGACAGAAGAAACAATGGTCACATTTTCTAAGCAAGTAAAAGAGGGACAAAATCAGAAGGCTCATGTAGATAAACTGGCTTAATTACACAGAAAATTCAATGTCAATTCGTGTTGCACGTGTATCAGATGTGAGCTGATGAAAACTGTCTGTGCCTAATCATTCACCTCATGTTGGCTTTTCTGTAGTCCTCATATTTGGCAGGATGCATTACCCAGGAACACGGTCCGTGTGAGGAAGCTAGAAAATCAATGTGATTCACAGCATCCAGCACATCATGTACTTTGTCACTGTTTAGCTGCTGTTCTGATATTTCAGGTTAGAAATGTGACCAACTAATTATCTCTAGCCTTTTCAAACAGGTGTTGAAGCCTAGCTGTGTTCTTAAAAATTACTGAAGTGCCTACAACATAAAACTGTAATTCATCCTTTGAAAGAGCCTGATTTTGTACTAACTAGTATTCAGGCATTACAACTGCATTTACTTAGAAATGTTTAAAAGCAGGTGGAGGGAATGATTCATAAAGGATTTGCTTTGCCCTTCTAATTGAATATTTCAATGCACTTAATACTTTTCACTTCTCCTTGTCCACTCTAATCTTATTTATTGTGCCTTTGACACCTTCCATTATCCTTCCTCTGACTCGTTGTTTTATATGAAACAGTTCTACTGCTTTAACATTGAAAAGGATATTATTTCTGTACTATCAGTGGCAACTTACTGTGCCTTTATATATACAAATTAAAGAGAGGATTATCATTAATTATGCACTACAATTTTTCCTGGCAACAGTCTGAAAGTGACAAAACATTTGCTTTTGTCATAGTTCTATTAAGTGAACCCAAACTGAGCTGCTGAAATTTATGACATTTTACTGTGTTTTTAATTTACAACATAGGGTCAGGATCATGACAGTGATTTTATTTTATTTTGCACTATATTTTCAGTGATCCTTGTAAGGATGTTAATTAAATTGTTTAAACTAAACTGTTTTTAGCATTCCAACGACCTGTATTTATTGCATATAAAGGAGATATTTCTTGTTAACATTACTTAATTTTCTGACGGTTCAGTTTAATAATGTAAAAAGCCTTTATGCTAGGGAAGATGACTGCTTTAACCAGAGTGATAGGGTGTCATTTTTTTATTATAAAAGAATATGAAATTTACATCACATTCAAATGATAGTTAGGGGGAACAGCTAAGTATATGAAATTTTGCATATGCATATCAGTTCTGGTTTCCTTACTCTGGGAAAAAACGGATTAAAACATAATAAATAACCAACAAGTACAAATATATGAAAGAAACAGTTCAGTTAGTGGCTTATATCAAGAATTTGACCAGAGTAACCAGAAGAATCTGAGTGATGAGGCTTGGTCCTGCACTTGACTGCACTCAACTGCACTCATGTAGAGCTTTTGCTCTAAATTGGAGTGGATTTCTGCACCACTCAGCAGGTGGTTGGGAGGGGTGGGTACACAAGGCAGCTTAAAACACTGTGGAAGATGGACCACCATGAGAGGACTTGCAAGATTATCCACGGTGATGTGGATAAAAGGAGCTGAAATACAGAAGTACAGATAACATTTAACTGCCAGGAAGTCTGAGAAGGGTAGACAGGATCTCCCATAGCATGCAGATTCCCTTACTGCCTCTATATAAATATTTTTAGAAAAAGAGAAGCAAAACCAAGGCCATTTTTCACAAATTCATTATGATAATTCTAACAATAGTATGAGTTCTGCAAATAAGTCTTTGGTGAGCTTATGAATGCTAGGTTAAGGAGAGAGTGAATTATTTATACAGACATTATACATTGTGTAGCTCTATTAATACATATATATATTTAATCAAAGCAATTACTGATGTGATTATATGCATACATAATTACATTAAAATAACGGTATTATTATTCATGCATTAATATAATTACAAAAACAATGAAAATCTATCTAACATTTTACTCATCAGAAGTCTACAAAAATATCAGAAAGTCTCAGATTTTCTATTTTTATACATTCATGAAAAACAGGCTTGTAAAGCTCATTCAGAAAAAAAAAATCAGACAGAAACAAATATATTTTTTTCTGAAGAAAATACGACTTACTTGAAGTTTAATCATTTTTTTTTTCCTCAAAATGACAATCAAGACTGCAAGCTCTTTTTTCTGACCTGTGGCTGCTTATGAGCTCCAGTGGCTGTAATGCTTTATCCATAATTAGATGGACAAGAGGAGATAATTAAGATTAAATCAAGAAAAGTATGTATTATTAAAAACCAAGAAGGTGAAATACTTAAGTCCACAGAGAGAAAATTTGTATTTATATATGCACTACAGGAATCAGAGATCACTTAACCTATGTAATATAAAAAGAGGGAAAAAACATTAAATCATGTTCATGTTTTCCTTTTCTTTATGTGGTACTTCAAGGTGTCAGAATAACATATATTTAATATATTTTAAATTTGGTATTCAAAAATCAATGAGCATCTCTGGATCACCTGACCTCTCACCTTGGACTCTGATTGCTGAACACTGACAAAATAAATTATAACATTTCTGGTTGGTAAATACTAACTGTCCTCAACCCTAATGGTTAGTGGTGCAGCTCCTTTGTATTAGTAGGAGTCGTCTGGTATCTACACATATGTTTAACAAATTCTTTAACCACTGCATACTTCCTGGTATCTGATTTTTTTATTTTCTAGTGGTACTTTCAGGTTATTCTGTCATTTTAACTTCCAACACTTGAGGCTAGAAATAGACTAATACATTAACAAAGTGCATAAGGGTTTCATCAAATGTTCAGATGCTATTCAATGGTCTTTGGCATGGAACACTACTTTTTCCACTGAGCTACAAAATTCTACCTAGATTCTGTTTATAGAAATGTGATGCACTTTCCTTTTTTTTTTTTTTTTTTTCCCTCCCACAGCAATAGTAATTTTACTTTGATCTCATAGCAGCCAAACTATTAAACGTAAGCATGCTCATAAGCAAGGTACAAGGCAGGCACAGCCTATGATTTCTAGTAGAAGGTCATAACCCAGATTTTTTTTTTTTAAATAACTGTTACAATGAGGAACAGAATATAGCCACAAAAGGAATAGTTATAATTTATGCCTGACTTACTTCAGCAGAATATAGTTTATTTATAAACTGCTTATGGCAAACTCTGTATGCCCCTGTTCTATGCATGTGCTGAACTGTCTTCTGGTAAATTATTTAAATTACACCTAGCAGTAATTCCTGAGGACTTTCATACTTCATTTTCTCTATTAATGTAACAGGGAAAAGCTGCTTTGCAAGGATTGCTCTAAATTCCCAGAGTGTGAGTTCCAAACTCTGTATGTGTTGCATTATGCCTGTCAAAAAACTTGTCTTCTCCTGAAATTTATTACTGAAGTCTCTCCACTAGAACTACTCATTGAAGCCTTACGGAAAGCTCATACATGATTTAAGAAGCTAACAGCACTGAAAGAAATAGGTCAGGTAAAAAAACCCTGAATTTAAGCTACCTTCACTTATTACTTATGCAAGATTATGAATAATTTAGCACACTGCTGAATATGCAAGGGCAGAATAATTGTTTACCAAAATATTTACTCTGTGTTCGTACCTGTGTTTTAGTGAGATAAGGTGATTTCTCAGCCCTTGCTAATCACTTTAGAATTAGAAAAGGATTAAATAAGTTTTTGATTATGCTGATAACTGCATGACATTATATGTAAACAAAACTCATGTTTAACAACCTTTTTCAAAGAGGATACCTCGTACATTAGACATATCAGGTTGTTACGAGTGGGAAGTTTAACCTTTTTAAGAGGACTTCCCTTTTATATTACTCATTTAACCCTTCCCAAACACAGGTGTGAAGGAATATAGCAATGAATATCATGCACCAGACCTACCAGCAGCACCACAACCAAGACAGCTCTTGTGATTTTCTAAAACACAGATGGGGATTCAAGAAAATATTGTGAGGGGTTAGTTTTCAAAACTGATGCATACAGGAAAGTGCAGATCTTACACTACCTGACATACAAGTGTTTAACAGCTCAAGTGTCAGAAGAACCCTTGAAAAGAAACCTAGCGTTTTGTTTGGTTTTGTCGTGGTTTGGGTGCTTGGGGGTTTTTGTTTGTTTGTTTGTTTGTTTGTTTTTAATGATCCTTTTGGCTTTATGCTTCAGAAATAAGTATGTTGTTCAAAAATAGTGAAAATAGTATGTGAATATGGATAATCATGATAAAAGAGATAGTTTATTAGTCTCTACAGAACTTCTCTTCATGTGAAAATAAATTTAGAAAAAAGAGACACTTTGGACAATTATTTTATATATAATATACATTGCAAATGGAATAGCTTTGTAGGTTTAAAGTTGAAACAGCATTCTATTAATTCCATTCACATGTGTAAGTCTCCATAACTTCTCTAACAACACACAGGACACCTAGAGTACAGCTCTGAAAACTGATACTCCTTCTGTGAGCAGAAAGGAAAATGGTACAAGACTCAGCAAACAGGTGGAAAGAATGTCATTTAAAGAGGTTTTCCATTCAAGAAAGATGCCCTTGATAGGATATATTTTGTACTAGTACAGAATGACATTGTTGTTCATAGGAGAATGAAATAACTAGGTCCAATCTGTGTATTCCAGGTTACTTGTTTTTTAGAGTTTAAGCATAACTTTATGTTAACATTAGCTTGAAAAGCTTAAGCCAAACCATAGGATTTATCACTTCAAACAAGTAATGGGTTTAAATTAGAGAAGAGTAGATTTAGACTGGATATCAGGAAGAAGTTCTTTACCTTGAGGGTGGTGGATCAGTGGCACAGGCTCCCCAGGGAGGTGGTTGAGGCCCCATCCCTGGAGCTATTCCAGGTGAGGTTGGCCAAGGCTCTGAGCAGCCTGGGCTAGTTGAGGATGTCCCTGCTCCCTACAGGGGGGCTGCACTAGATGACCTTTGGAGGTCCCTTCCAGCCCTAACATTCTATGATTCTGTGATTCTTGTTAAGATGGTTCCAAAAAGGAGAGACTTTTGCTTAAATCTTTTCTTTTTTTTTTTTCTTTTTTTTTTTTTTTCAAATGGAAAGCTTCAGAATGACTCATTTGTCTTGAATGCAGGATTTTATAGCAAAAGCTAATAAATATATTCACCTCATGCTTGTCTGCTGTCAGGAAACCTATTCATGTTATGTCCCTTTAAATTCTTCAGAGATGAATTACACATATAGGATAACTTTCATTACTGAATTACCACTGTCAGTATTTAAAATTAAAATCTCTGCAGTACTATCAATCCAATTAGGAAAGTTCATTTTTTCTCTTTGTCTAGAAAGAAGATTGTTTCCATAATAACATCTCAAAGTTAGAACTGATTAAGGGAAGAAATTTTGCACGTTAGAGATCAAACCAAATATGTATTTTGAGTTTGAAAGTCAGCAAAAGAAACTGAGCCTCAAAAGAACAAAAAGATTGCTTTGAGCCAGAGAGGGTATAAACAGCCTAGATGAGAGGAAAAATCCTCCTTACCTGTTGAAAATCAGCAAGAATTCTCCCTTTCCTTCATATGGTCTTACTTTTGTTATGTCTTAGCCTAAAATGTGATGGAAAGACTCTCTTTACCCTTACTCTGAGCTAACAGGCAAAGAATACAATTCAAAGGCCCCCTCATCAAAATAATTCTCCTGAAAATAACATTATTCATCTCAGACACAGACTGCTAAAATGTTCATAGCTCCTTCTTCTGTGGTCTTCTAAAACAGCTTTACTCTGACTTTTTACTCAGTTTTTCTTTTTTATTTTTTTTTTTTTCTTTGCAATGTACATAAGACCTGCCTGTAACGTGATTGGATCACAAGAGACCCCTAAGCTATGTAACTTTCTTCAGCTTTGAAGTAATGCTTGGACACATATCTATGTGTTCTGCCAGACCTTGTACAAAGAAAATATAGACATGCAAATAAATCCTGAAGGAAACAATCATCCTTATCAACAAAAGAAAACTCTCCTTAGTATAATCCTAGGGCTGTTTCTGAGGACTTGTCATTCAATTACTGCTCATCATCACATGGACATTCCTTGAAATAAAGCTGAAGTTCCAGCTGTCTAGGCTAAGAATTGTGGCTACTGGGCCCTGTAACAGGCATGTGTAGGCAGCAACATAAATAATCCCAAATCCTGAACGTTAAATAATGTCATATGAAAATAGTCTTCTGGTACATTACATGAAATATGTACTTACACCAGTTGTTATCTTTGCAATCAGAACTCTTGAGTACTGTGTGCAAGTGCAAGCCTATATATCCCAGATGGAACCTTGCCTGAACATTTTGGGTTTGTTTGGCATTGTATTAATTTCAGTATGTCTTGAGGGTTAGCCTTTATTATATTAATGTTTAAACTCCTGCACTGTTCCTCATTTGTAATCTTCCCTGGAGTACAACAAAGTATTTAACACTCCTGGTGCTGGATAAATTATCCAGAGTCCTCTCCAAAAGCACAGATAACTGTGTATATTACAATGACCCATCATTACACAGTACACATTGAAGAACTCCTGGCTTTGCTTCTATCTCTGGGAAATTATTGAAATGAGTATGTAAACTCTTTGCAATGTTGCCAAAATCCTCCAGGAATAGTGATTCTGTGATTCCATCAGGCAGTATTTTTCAGGAAAGACATATGCAGCCCTATTGCTATTTATTTATTTATTTGTATATATAAAAACCCAAAGGTTACTAGAAAAAATATATAAAATATATAAAAATCATAAAAATCACAATGATTCTCCCTGACTGGGGGGATTGTCTGCTATGTAAAAGGGCCCATAAATCAAAGCAGGGTGATCTCTTGAGTATAACTGTGATTTTTCTGGATCAAATCCACTTAGAACTGAGGGAAATAAATGCTTTGTTTAAAATACTAATTATTAAACAGATATGATTCTCAATTCTTAGAGAAGACAGAATATGGTTATTATAAAAAAAGCACTTAATTTTGTCTCTTAAATAGTGATACATCCAAAATGGGCTCGTCTTGTAATATACAGACATCACACTAGATTACTGCTGACCCCATGGTACTAGAGAAGGACATACTATCTTCCACATCATACTGATGTCTGAATTTCCATCTTAGATCATCCATAGTGGCTCCCTCAGATTTCACAGCTATGTCACTGGTTTAATCCAGGTCAGAGGTTATTCAGTGACCTGACTTAAAAACATGAGAGGTCTAGTGCATAGTTAAGGTAAATTGAAGGTATAGTCTATATGTGCATAGTACTTTTTCATACTTCATTGCTTTAGTTCATTTGATTATATTGGAGCTTATTCTTTTCTTACTAAGACAATTCTAGCACCATATTAACCTATACTTCTCTATCAGTTATAATGGAAGGAGAAACACAGGACAAGAAGAAAGATGACACAAGGGAGGCTTTATGTTCACTGTGAAATTCAATTTGTTGTGATTGTTTTCTTACTTTTTTTTTAGATACTGTATTATTCTGTAGATAGCACAAGCCCTTATACTTAAGGAACTGATTTTTGTAACATCAGCTTTGGTGAAAATATGGATGAAACACAGCAGATTTGGATGTAGTAATGGATTTTATGAAAACGAGTTACTTTCATAATTTTTGTTTCTCATGAAAAATTCATATACAAGTCATATTAATTCTGCTTCATCCACCCTTTGCTTCCATATATTTAGCATATTTATTTATTGATGGTAGTCTTATTTATTGGATTTCTAAGTTCTTTTAAAGCAAAAGACTACTGATATTTACAAATACAAAACTTATTTTTCAGTTCTTGAGACAGTAAAGAGATTTTCCATTATTATCTTCTCCTCACAAACATTTATTCAAAAAAGTTCATACTCTTTAGCAAGCAAGTCTAGTTAACTTCTGAGCTTATTCTGTAACAGCTCATCACAGTGGGGGTTATTTTGGTGACTTAAATATGTTATACTAAAACCAACAAGAAGAACTTGTTAACAATTCCTGCTATAAATAAATGGGTAAGAAGGAAGATAAAATGCTAGGAATGTTTTACAATATGTATCACATTTTTACAAAGTAAAAAGAGTCAGAATGGAATTCATGCACTTAAATTGTATTTCATATATACCTGCATGACTATCTAAGTTTCTTTTTTCCGGCTTGGATGATTTCTTTATAAAAGAAGATATCCACACATTCTGAAGTCCTCAAATTCTTGTAACATTTAGTACAACAGTACTTCTGTTACTTCTATACTGACAATTAAGTTCAGCATATTTGCAAATCAGCCAGATAAAAATGAGCCACGATCTTCAAGACAATGCTTAGGATCTGATGCTCCCTACCTCTACTCATCATTTTGTTGGAAAACTGTGAAGGGGAAAAGGACCTGGGTGTCCTAGTTGATGGGAGGCTGATCATGACCCAGAAATGTACTCTTGTGGCCAATGCCATTCTGGAGTGTATTAAAAAGGGTGTGGCTAGTAGGTCAAGAGAGGTTCTCCTGCCCCTCTACTCTGCTCTGCTAAGGTCAGTTATATATGTTATTTTTGTGGAGTCTCAGATGAAACTAAATTAGCTGATGAATGAGTCCTCCTTCTCTACATTTGTAATTGCTTTTTCATAGAAGAATTTGATCATTTGTGAAGAAGACCTCAACATACTTCACTCCTCATAGGTGTCAGCATCAGGTTTCTGATTGTATTTTGCTCTTGGCTTCCTATAGGGTCTGTTAGCCCCTAACATATATTTCTGCCAGAACTGATTGATTGATTGGTTGATATGTGTCTGGTTTTCAATATACTACGCTCTTTATAATGGATAGTGTTTAAAAAACCATAAATTCTTTCCCAAAGCTTCTTGAATCTTCTGAAATTTACAGAGTGAGACAGTATGTAGTGAACATACCCATGTACCATAGTCTGGGAAGTAAGAGATGGAACTAAGAAAATCTTTTTGCATGTATATAGGCTGGAAATGCACAGGCATCTCTTATTCTATGTGTGTAACTTATGCACAGTGTAAATGTGTATTTGATTCAAAGACCAAGATTTCTCTGACTGTCCTTTGTAAAAGAAATAGATCACAGACTTACAAAATGTTAGAGGTTGGAAGGAACCTTGAAAGATCATCTAGTCCAACCCAGGAAAACATTCAGATGGGTTTTGAATGTCTCCAGAGAAGGAGACTCCACAACAACTCTGGGCAGCCCCTTCCAGTGCTTTGTCACCCTCACTACAAAAAGTTTCTCCTTACATTGCATGGAACTGCCAATGTTCCAGCTTGAAACCATTGCCCCTTGTCCTATCATTGGATGTCATAGAGAAGACCCTGGCTCCATCCTCATGACACTTGCCCTTTATATATTTATAAACATGAATGGTGTCACCCCTCAATCTCCATTTTTCCATAATAAAGAGACCCAGCTCCCTCAGGCTTTCCTCACAAGAGAGGTGTTCCACTCCCTTAGATAGCAATGGTAAATATATAGAATGAACAGAAATGTCCATATCTAGGTAAACCACTGTATATTACTAAAGCCCTCTTCCCTTTGTAAGATAATAAAAGAGCACTTAAATGCAATTAACCCCATGGCTGAGTAAGTCAGACTGGTGACCTGTATTACATGCTTTGACAAATTCCCTTGTTTCACACAACACCAGGCAAAATAACGGTCTGGGGTTTGTTTTGGTTGGTTGGTTTTGTTTGTTTTTTGTTTGGTTGGGTTGGTTTTATTTTGTTTGGTTTGTTTTGTTTTCCAAGTAAAAAGAAATGTAGAGGCTTAGGGAACAGGAAAGGTAGAGTTTGTGAGAGATAAATTTTAGTGTATCAAAATAAATTTCCCTATATGTAATGTACCCTGAAATGTATGAAGTAAAATCCATTTTAATCCAAGTCCAGTCCACATTAGCCCATATCCATGCTATTAGCTTAGTCTTTAAAGTCATTATTCACATGATGTTTCTGCAATAGGATTATTAGCATGCAGCTATTTAGACAGAATTAGGATTACTTGCTAAAATGTTCAGCAAAGCTGTCCAGTTATGCTGGATGATAACTGGGGTAATATTTTCTGCCAGCGTTTGTGGACACATAAAGTATGTCCTCTGTTAAAACATATGCAAGTGATTGCAATTTAATGCTACTCAAGTATAACTAATTAAATAGTTTAATTAGCTAATAAGGCTTATATTGAAATGAGCAGTGCTTAATGAAATGGACAAAAATGCTGAATACTGTATTTACATTGCATTACACAGGACAAGGCTTGAAAACAAGTTCTATTTCCCTACTATAAAGCAGCTACATAAACAAAAGGTTTTCTATTTTGTATTTTCTATAACCATATTTGCTTTGTTAATTAATCTGTACGCATAATGGCTGTACATGAGATGAATAGAGAAGATTAGATTACCTTGGCTGTAGCACAGATGAATGCGCTCGTCTTCATACCCTGTTTGAAAGGAGAGAACAGAGAAAGGTGGAGGGTTATCATGGGGTCTACCAGAGCAGTGGTACTTTTTTGTGGGTCAATAAGGGAGAAATTGTCTTCTAACAAAGTAAGTTTCTATTTCCTGATATTTGTTAAAACCTCTGCTATGTCACGTTTTAGACTTTGGGAAGTTACTGTAAGTGTAAATATAGTACCTTGGCTTTGGTCCACCCATTCTCCCCATAAAAGATTACAGGGGAACTCTCAGGTATGAAAATCCTGATAAAATGATACATTCTCTGTCAATTGAAATTAGTACAGAATAACTTTGATTCCCTCTGGATTTCAAAGAAAACATTCAGGATTACAAAAAAAAAACCCCAACCCAACATTCAGGTCTAAACACTGTGAAATTTTGTCCTTCCTTTTTTTTTGTAAGAGGTTGGAACTGCGTGCAACACTTCAGGACTTTCAGGGTGCTTTCAGTTTCTTTTTCCATAGCATCAGAAAGTTACTGCACATATTTGATATAAAAAATTGTTAGAAAAACTATATAAAAATACAAAATAAGGTCTTAAAAAAGGTTCCTTAGTGAAACATACTTCTGAGAACACAACTCTCTATACTTTCTGAAGGCACAAACCCATCAGAAAAATGCTTTGGCTGCCCAAGCAGAAAGTTTATTCACATCCAGAGCTACTCAAATATTGAGCATATCAAAAACACTGTGTCTGAGTGATACTGTCTTTAAGTTACCATTCTCACTCCAAATGTCATCTGCCTTTCAGAGTCCAGATGCTTTTTGTGCCCCAAGAACAATCATGACTTTAAGTTCACCACACATTTAGACCAGAGAGCACATGTCAGTTTTTACCATCCCAGGCAACTGCTATTTTCAGAGGTTTTTTGAAAAGTAAATAAAACACAATCCAAGATAGTGTTTTTTCTTATTTTTTTTATTTTTATCACAGTGTCTGGATTCATATCCCAGAGATCCTAAAACAATCTGAGAACTGTGCTGATTCACATAATTTGAGGAATGTATTTATTTGTCATTATTTTCCTGTGCAAATAAGATCTACAAAAAATGTATGTAATAGACAATATAAGAATATTTTTTAAATATTGGCTAATCAGAATGATTTGTGTCAGGATTCCAAGTCACAACTTGCAATTAATATCCTGTTTACCAATTCATGCTAAAATAAACACTAATTATGGCACATGTTGGCTTCATAAATGCCCTAGTTTGGGTTGTTAAGCAACGCTTTGTGAAACCTGACCGTTATTTTGCAAATCAATTGCACATCTGCTTGGTCCCATAGAGAAGGCAAAGCTATACCACACATGGTGGCTAAACAGCATATGAATTAAACTCCATATAAGCAAATTTCTTTGTAAGTAATTTATATTGTATGGTAAACTTGTATCCAACTAGAGGAGCAAATTAAAACATTAATCACATCTGTAAAATTTAAGGCCTTGTGCATACAGAAAAAACATTAGGGAAATACATTTTCCTGTATTGCTGAAATAAATATTCCACATATGGAAGCCAGTCTAATCCTTCTCATTATAGTGTGGATGAAGATGAACATTAAGGCCATATAACATTTCTTTCAGAATTAGTCGATAGCTCATTTTAGTAGGTAGCACATATTTCCAAACCTGAAATGCCCACATTCAATCAGATTTGCAGCCTCCTTCCCTTGGCTGCTGAAGCTCTTCATCACTGTTAGGTAACCACTGTGATTATTCTATACCACATACTGATGAGAAGACAGAACAAGCTCTCTCCCCAGCACTGAGCAGGTTGTAAGCTGTGGCAAACTAACTTGCTCTGAAATTATCAAGTGTTCCAGCATTTCTTAGCATTACTAACATAGGCAGCCTGCCAGCCCCCTCTCCAACATCCAAATTGTCTTCCTCTCTTAACCACATTTTTCTCCATCTGCTTCACAAAGCAGTCCACAAGCTCTGACTTATTCATATATTTGAGTATAATGTGAGTTTCCTTTAGACCTAAGTTTTTCTGTGCTGTTTCATCAAATGTGTTACTCTCCATGGATGGTTACCTGATTAAGACTCGAGCATGGAACTTAAGCCCCATGAGTAATGCTGGCTTTATCACCATATTACTTAATACCTTAAAACCATATTACTGTCCTCATCCATGACTGAGACCAGCCTGGATCCTCCTCCCCATCTTGTAACCACAAGGAATCCAAAACAAAAAGATCCCTTTGCTTGCACATGAATGAGAGGTGTGATGCACACTTGAGGAGACCCAGAAAGGAAGAACCAAAGTGCAGTTCCCTCTGGTTCCTACCACTGGCCTATTCCAACTCAAAAAGAGTCAGAGCACCAGATAGGGATGAGGAAGAGACATCAGGTCCTTGGCAGTTCAGTCTGAAGGGGAGCTAGGTAACCATCTTACAAGAGGTAGGGTTTCTTCACTGGTGCTTTCTTTAAAACAAATTTATATAACTTATGCAGAAATTATGATTGGTTATTAACTCCAGAGAGAGCCACAAGAGAAAACTCTTCCACTCTCAAAAATGTAAACTGATAACTCAGTATGGATTTATTTACACAGTTCTACTCATACGTGTGGCTTGCCTTATGTTACTTTAATAATTGCATGTGCATAGAGTATTACAAAAACATGAAAGATTATATTTTTGAAGTTACCATGTTTTTTTCAAAGGACCATATTTTTAAAGTGGCATCTAAGGCAGGATCTATTTTTAAAGTAGCATCAGGAGAGAGATGTCTAGTGGGACTGTTGAAAGCATGTTAAATTCCTAATTTCAATTAAAATTAACAGAGATTAGCTCCCTAAAGACTGTTGAAAGATTTGCTATGTACCTCTCTCACCATCAGAAACTTAAAGACTTTTGAGACTCTTGCAAGGGCCCCTAATAATTTAGGATTTTGTTTGTTTGTTTCCACAGAGCAATGTAAAGTAGGCTCCACCATGCTCCCATCTGGGGTAGAATACAAATTGCAGACCTGGACTCCAGTTCTGAAACCAAGGATCACCAAGTATAAAACATTTAATATCTGACATTTTATGAAACATCTACATCACACAGTAAAGACCGTAAATACTGTTTTACCAACTGAGAACTAATCCAGCTGGGACTAACCTGGTGTTGCTTTGCCCTCAGCAGTGATGATGTTGAAAATTTTGTGCCTTGGGTGAGGAACCCACTGCATGAATATCATCTTTTCATGACAGTAGCTTCAGATATGATCTGTGTGGGTGTTTCAGCCTGAGGCCTCTAGTTGCCTTTGGTTCTGATCTGCTGCCCCACAGAGTTCCAGCTGCAGCCACCAATTCCTATCTCTGTACAGCCAAGGTTGCAAGAAGACTGCTCGTGTGGAAGAGCTGTAGATTTTGCAAGACAGTGGATGACCAGGATTGGTTTGTTGTTTTGTTTTTTTGTTGGTTGGGGTTTTTTTTGTTGTTGTTGGCTTTTTTTTTTTATGTTGTACTACATAAATACTGCTAACATTCTATTAAAAAGCTGCATTTAATAAGGATGCATGTTTCTTTTGCCTCATGTACTTCCACACCCATTTACCCTGACACTCGGTAGCATGCACACAGTGGTGTGCACATAGATGGGATATCTGCTGCTTCTTTAAATCCCCCAAAGAGCAATGGGTACCTTGGTAGCTTTGAGGTGCCATTGACTGGTGTAATCCTGAGGTGAACATCTTTCAAACTTGTTATTATTTCTATGCTCTGAAGTTGTGATTCTCAGAGACTTGCACTTAGTTAATTTTCATTCCCTGTTGTTTCAGCAGGAAATCACAAGCATTACAAACACTTTAACTGGTATTTGCATCCTCAGTGGTAAGTTGCTCCTGTGAATACTTGTGTACTT
Organism: Ceyx melanurus; assembly: GCA_024611195.1. Taxonomy (NCBI): domain Eukaryota; kingdom Metazoa; phylum Chordata; class Aves; order Coraciiformes; family Alcedinidae; genus Ceyx; species Ceyx melanurus. Next base: position 165,350 of record JANHGL010016732.1, read on the forward strand.
TTTCAATTTTACTGTAGCAGTAATTCCACCAGTAATTCAGTCATTCTGGTGTAATCAAGCCTCTTTAACACTGTTGGTGAAACTGAATAGACCTTTCAGAAAGTCATCTTGAAAGAAGAAACTTCCAATGCACCTCTGTCCCACTGTATTTTTATCCAACAGATCTGGGGCTGACAGATTTTACAGCAGCTTGAGTATCCCAGTTATGATAAATAAATTTTTCTTTAATTCTCTTTTTGAGTTTCTGTTTCCAGATTTTAATTCATGGTTTATAGCTTTTATTTCATTATGAGAGTTAAGTCTAGGATGCTTTTGAGCCATGCAATTATAGCTGAGTACTGCTGAGTACATTGGCTACTATTACCATTGTAACAATGTAGGCATCCCCTGCCTTCTGGTGACTGCATTTATTAGACATACATTTCTTTGTAGCAGTAATCAGAAGAAAACAGTACAACAAAATAAATTCATAGGAACAAAAACAGAGCCCTGTGTTGCAAATATAAGACAGATCACACAGCTACTGCTAAGGCTTGAAATTACCATGTGATGAAAGTCAGACTCCTTTTGTTTGAGGATCCTTGCAAATAACTGTTTCCACACCAAAAAGTATTATGTTCTATCCTAAAAGATGGGCATCTATCTTCTCAGTGGATTTCCATGCCATAGTTTATGCTAGGAATTTGATTTAGAATGCAATAATAAACCCCCCAAACCACGCTTCCTTCCTGTCTTAAAAGAACATGTATGTAGTGCTGACAGACAGTACAGAAAAAAACAACTTTTCTAAAACCCTTGTTCATTTGGATAGACCAAAATATTTTAAGTCATCACTGAGGTTTCTCCTAATATGTACACTTAATAAGTCACTTTCTATGCTACATATACAAACCACAAAACACAAATCCCTTTTGTTTATAATCTGCAATATGTGTCCTACTTCACTGGCTTTATCAAGCTACCCTCCCCTCAAAATTAAAATCCTAAGACTTAAAAGAACCTCCTAGTGTCAGAGCTGAGGTGATGGAATAAAAGGCATTAATTATTTTTCAATGATACAAACATAATAAATAAAATAATAAGTTTAGTGAACTGAAATTCCTTTGGCAAAATGCTTATATTCATAACCTGGATACACAACTTCGGAAACAGTGGAGATGCAGTAGGCATGAATACTATCTTATTTAAATGTCTGTATTAAGCACAAACACTCTCTGCTAAAAATGGGGAAAAAACAAACAAGTCATATTCATCAAAGTAATTGTGTAGGTACTTTCAGTACCAAAATGCCTAGAATGAAAGATTGAACTGCTAACGGCAGCAGTGACAGCCATGAATCATGGTAGGCTACTTCGGGGCCTTTACCACCATAAAACAAAAGATGTAGATGAAAAATGCTGCAATTAAGTGATTTGATTTCTGCCCCCTTTTTCCTACTGCATTCGTGCATGGCTGCACAGCAAAGATTGATGGGAAAAATTACTCTACGTGATCTCTGACAGAGCCTTGGAACAATTCTATAAGGGGGAAACATACAAATCAAACCAGCTTTCTTGTATTCAGACAAAATAATACATATAAAGGAAATACTTTAGCCTATATCCAAAGCACCAACATTTGCATGCACACATAAATTTTTGAGAAATGCTCTGCTATCAAAACCAAACTCATGGATTTTCCAGCTAGTTGGGTAATACTGATATTTGTTTAAATAAATATTCAATCAGTACTACTGAGTGGCATCCTAAATATGTTTGTGCAGTGAGAAGAACAAATTGCACATAGAAATTTATGGAGGTAAAATGTTCTTATCTTTTATATCAATATGATATTAATAAAATACTCTCAATATAAGATAATAAGAAAATCATCCTGCATATTACACTCCACTATCATTACCATCATTTAAATGGACATTTTCAATGGGCATTTATAAGTGAGTTCAGAGCAAGAGTATAAAGGATTTATATCTGTGCTACTTGTGTAGAGGGAAAACATTACAATATGGCTGACATACTGTAAAATATGCTAAATGTGAAAAAGGCATTGGATAAAATAAACAACAATGTTAATGCAAATGGGAGGTGACTTATTCTACTGTAGCCTGCTCTACTGATATTATGTGAGATTTATTTCCCAATGAGAGAGTAAAGACCACACAGATCCAGCCCACTGTAAAAAATGTGCAGTTGATTTTGTTCATATATACACAATGGAATCAACTCACAGAAAAAAAAAAAAGAGATGTGTAGAGATTTGCCTCCATTATGCATAGTAAACAGAGACTGAACAGACCTACTAGGGCATTGGTAATTAAAGTTAGGTCTTTTACCCAAAGACCTAATGCTGCAATATGCATAAAAGAAATCCTGCTGCAGTCCCCTTTCCAATGTCAGGTAATATTTTTCATTTTGTTATGGTTTTGTTTGTTTGGGGTTTTTTTATTTTGTAATTGAACACTTCTTCTTTTCAAGTGATTCTGTTTATCCACAGTGTATAAGATCATATATTTTGTTTCTGCACGTAGGTGACTTATTCAACTTTAGATTTTTTTTCCTTTTTCTGATAAGCAGGTGCAAGCCTCATGAGGTTGAAACTTCATATACATAAGCCTCTCCACCCTCAGCTGCTTGCTGCCTGATTTATGGGGACCTACAAACCATCCTCCATGACTAGAGAAGCAACTTTTTCATTTTCAAACTTAATCCAGTTCTAGGATGAATTAACTGCTGCATAACACCCTGACAGCTAGATTGTGCTTTTATCCAGGTAGCTAGCATTCCCTATAACTTCTTATCCTGTAAAATAAACATTAAGAGCTTTGGCCTCCTGATTGCTTACTATTGATCACTTTTATAACCCAGGACACCTTATCTTCTTTCAGTGTTTTACAGTATCATTAACTGTAAAAGGAGAGTGAGATTCTTCTGCCAGTTTATTTTTGTATAGGGAGTTAGCACATCCAGAAAAGAACTGATAGCAGTTTTGTGGTGGGTTATGCAGCTGGCGTGGATGATCATGTCCAGTCTGGCAATAATGGAGGTGAAAATAGACTTTTGAGATAGCAGGCATAACTGGAGTCTAGGAGGACCTTTGAAAAAAGGCTAGGTGCATTTGGGCAAGATTATATTCAGAGGTACCTATTTGCTTTTATCTTTTGAACCAGTATTCAAACCAAACCTTAGGATCTTAGGTTGCAAACTCCTGGTGGTAGGAATCAGAGTTTTTTTATAAAAGATGCCAAAGGTCTGTGCCATTTTTCAGGCTTTAGTGGTTTATAAATATTAATTAGTTTATACTTAATGCAATATTTGTGATTAAGCATAGGATATTCTACATTGAGTTAATTAAGCAATTTGAAAAAGCAAAAAGAATGGCTGGCTTAAGTTCACAAACCTGAAGTATTCTCTGCTCATGGACCAGGAGACAGCAAGTTGCAACCCTTGTTGCTGACTGTTCCTATTCAGAAGGGGAAAGAGAAGAGGGAAAAGAAAGAGAAAGAGAAAAGGTGGAATTTAGTTTTCCCCTCAATAGTTCACAGAACAGAAACATTGTGCTTTATGCAACAATCCAAGAAGATCTGTAAGGATCACCCACCTCTGTGTATTTCTCTGGGGAAAGGAGACATCAGCCTGCCCAAGGGGGCAGGGAGACATTCCTCAGGAGTCAGATATTTTTGGCAATCAAGGAAATGAAGTGACTGATACCTTTCTACAACCATCATTTTCAAGAGAGACAACTTTGTTTTAGTAGGAAAAAGATGAATCCACTGCATTTGCATTTGTTGCTGTGAATACCACTCCAAAAGACAGAGGAGTTGAAAGGACTCCATGCTGTGTTGGAAAGTGAGAAAAAAATAGATGCAATATGCCAGAAGCACAGGTCAGAAAAGCTGTGTTGCTACTGGATAAAGGACAAGAAAAGGCTCTGCAATGAAAGGAAGAAGGAGAGGGTGAAGGGAGAAGGGAAATTTCCCTGAGGCCTGGGCAGGGCAGGAGAGCCTGCCAGGAGGTTTCTTCTGGGGGACCAGGGCCTCCTGGGGGCTTGAGTTGGCATCAAGGGACCCTCACCATTACTCTAAAATCATAGAATCATAGAATGTGTTGGCTTGGAAGTGACCTCCAAAGGTTGTCTAGTCCAACCCCCTGCAATAAGCAGGGGCATCTCTAACTAGGACGGGCTGCTCAGAACCCCATCAAGCCTGGCCTTGAATGTCTCCAGGGATGGGGCCTCAGCCACCTCTCTGGGCAACCTATTCCAGTGATCTATCACCCTCATATTAAAGCATTTTTTCCTAATATCTAACCTAAATCTACTCCTTTCTATCTTAAAGCCATTGCCCCTTGTCCTGTTGCTACAAACCCTTGTGAATAAATAAAAATGATATTAAACTTTTTGTTTACCATTCATGACCCTGCTTTTAATCTCATAGCATGAAGTCTATATGTTTTTCCATTGAATGAGTTTGAATTTAAGAAGAAATGCTGAATTAAAGAATAAACATTAATTATTAAGATGGTGTGTGAAGTATTCAATCTCTTCAGAGGAAGTCAGAGTAGTGTGATAAAGACTCACCTCACCCAACTTTAAAGTTGAAAAGCATCTTCTTTCAAACCACAGGGACAAGTATGGTGACAGTTGTGGCCATATACTAGTTTGGGAGAACATATTTCCTCCTGCACACACAGGCTAGGGACCCTCTTATAAAGAGCAATATTAAGTGTGAGAACACCTCACATTCATCAGCAAACCCAAAAACACAAGAACAAATCATTCACAGTTGATTTTCTAAGCACATTTATTATCCCAATGCCTGAAAGTGTGCAACAATATACTGTAACCGTAAAATAACACTATTTTTTAACAGTTCATGTTAAATCCAGAGTACATTGTTTAGCTTCATGTGATTTTGAGGTTCTTGAATGTTAATTCACTGTTTTATCATTGTCCTATTAAGCATCTTACACTGTATGCTTTGTTTTTCACTTCACTTCCTTGCACAGCACAAAGATGAGGGCTTCCACTTGTAATTATACAAATAATAGATAATACTAATAAGAATACAGACTGCTGTCAAGCTGACTGTCCACCAAGAAACTGGTAGTTTTGCAAGACAGATGTTAGTGAGTAAATTTTACTTAGAACAAGTTAGAGATTAAGAACCTTAAATTTATGTGTTTACCTGTAGGTGTGTGAGTTCCAATTATACAGTTAATGAAGATCTAGTAAATTCATTTGACAGAACTACAGCATTTTAAGTTCTTCCAGACATTGTCATCTGGAATATATTGTCATCTGGTTTTGTTACAATCTGTATGTGTGTGCTGACATACACTGCTTCAGAAATCTAAAAGAACAAAAAAGTTAAAAGCATAAAAAAGAAAACCTTTTTTTTTCCAGCTATGACCCCTTTATCACAAAGGAATTTGCATATGTACCTGACGTTGATCCCACATCTCCCTTATCAAGAGGGAGATTTTAAAAGGTCTCATCACAGCTAATAGGATAAATATCTAGAAGCCTCATCTTCATGCATTAACTTTTGCCTTATGCTTTCTAGTGCTTTGGGAACAATATAAAGAGATAGGGACCCACACAAATGATGCATATATCTCTGTTGATATATTGTGGACTTAATGGAAAACTACTGAAATCAAAAGTGAGTTACATTCACCAAGGCTGATATAAGAAAAGAGATGCTTGGATCAGGAGTTAATCCCAATTTAATGTATCACTTAAAAAATGACAATTCTAGTTACATTATCTCTTCTATGGCACTGCAGCAGGCTGGAGAAAAATGTTAAACAGCACTGCAGGAAAGCAGATAGACTATTAAATAAATATCCTGTAACTATTTAATTAACCATTTAATTAAACCTTTCTGCTTTACCTTTTGATTTATCCATAGTTCCATGAGAATGAGATGATAGTGATTTTAGAATAACCACCAGATACCACAATAATAGCAATATAGAAATTATAATTTTATTTTTTAATGAAACATGTAATTCACAGTTTTAAAATTTATATTTTTTTTGATAGAATTTCATTAATAATAATTT
>JANHGL010016733.1:0-21754 GCA_024611195.1 Ceyx melanurus
GTGGAGTCCCCCAAGGGTCAGTGCTGGGTCCAGTATTATTCAATATATTCATCAATGACCTGGATGAGGGGGTAGAGTGACCCTCAGCAAGTCAAGGACTCCTCCAAACTGGGAGGAGCGGCTGACACACCAACAAGCTGAAATCAGGTGACACATAGATAGACAGTGACAGAGGCTGGGGAAGAGAAACAGAAAAAATGGTAAGAGAAAAGAACAGTTTAATAACCTAAATGAAACAAAATGTAATAATGACAATAATAATAATAATGATAATTGTAATAAAACTAATATAACAAAAATAGAGATAAATAAAACCCTCAAAAAGGACATGCGAGGCACAATGCAATTGCTCACCACCCACTGACTGATGCCCAAGCAGCATCTAGCTCCTCCAGGCCAACTTCTCCCAGTTTATATATTGATCATGACATCCTATTGCATGGAATATCCATTTGGCTAGTTCAGGTCAGCTGTCCTGGCCATATTCCCTCACATCTCCTCGTGCACCTGCTTGCTGGCAGAGAATGGGAAACTGAAAAGACTTTAGGATAAGCACTACGTAGCAACAACTAAAATTTCAGTGCGTTAACAGCATTATACTTGCACTAAATCCAAAACAAGCACTTCACCAGATACTAGGAAGAAAATCAGCTCTATCCCAGTTGAAATTAGGACACCCATTTTCTGTGTATTGTCCATAACTTATCTGTAGTCATCAGCCTCGAAGAAGCATGACTAAATCCTACACAGAATCTGTTGATAAAGGAATTATGATAAGAAGGAATTTGTTTCTTCTTTATGAAAACTGTGGAAGAAGAACTAATTCTGCTTCAGATTTGTGGCAAAACATGTAGAACTAGGATTGGAAAAGAGCTGCAAAATGTCAGCTTGAGATCAAGTCACCTGGAATTCTTACAAAGTACATACAGAAATTCAGATGCTATTTCTTCAGCCTATAAGGTTAAATGAAAGGCACAAGCCCCAAAATTTGGCCACATCACATCACGGCCTTGTATGGAAGCTGAATTTCATCTTTCCCAATACTCCCATAATTTCAGCTGCATAAAGTGTGAATAAGAAGTCTTTATGTGTTGTTCATTAATTTCACCCCCAAGGAACGTATTTTATGAAGTCGAACACAGTATCAGAAATGATTGCAACACAAAATTTGCTTTTATTGCTATGCTAACCAGTACTAAGTAGTAATTTCAATCAGTAAGAGCCAGGAAATCATTAGTTCATCTCAGTTCTGACAATGACTCTTTGTGTGAATTCCAATATGTCATTTAAAAGCTGTTTTTCCAATGGGGCCTGTTAGTTTGGGCACTTTTCATCTTGGCTACTTGCTTCCTAAGATTTAGCATGAAAACCTAGTTTCACTGAAGTTCTTTGAGGTTTATGTTCACAGAGATCAGAATTTCACCCCTTGTTTGAGTGTGCTGAATTCCCTATTGACTTTGTCTTGTCAGCAGTTTGACATTTCTACAACCAGGTCCTTCCTTCAGGTCAGCATTTTACCAACATTACCACCATAGGATAAGCAGTTAAAAATAAAAATAAATTTTGTTTTCAGTTACAATGTTGAAGACCATTAAATCCAGTATCTGGCAAAGCAATACAGTTAGGAAACAAAAACATGTTCACGGCAGGATATTGGCTCTTCCCTCATAAGGATTCCATCTTTATAACCAAATATTTTTGATGTCTCATAGACAGTTTTTGTAATTGGTGACAATACTTGAGCTACCATTATGATCATGACAGAATTAAGGAATATTCTTTTTAGGTTCTACCAACAACCAAGGCCCAAATTCACAAACACAGATTTTTAATGCATCTATATGCATGTTTGTCAGGCAATAATTATGATTATATCATGCTATGACAGTTTTAATGCAATGGCACAGTAAAAGGAATATGTAATAAGATTTTCTATGACCTCTGGATGCCAAAATCACTCATTTCAACCTTTTAGACAGTCTTTTTCAAATCAAATGCTGAATGTTATATTTTGAACCTGAAGCATATTTGTTCTGGTATAGGCTTGTCAACATTTTACCTGTTATAACTTAAGAGCATTAAATATGCACCTATCTCGTCTACTTACTTTTCAGGATAGAGGTGATAATTTCTTTATTGCTTCAGACAGTAATGATCATGCCTTTCGGCAAGCTGTCAATCATTCTGACATAATCAAGAATGTTTGTTTGCAGTCTCCTTAAAGAACACTTATCCTTAGAATATATGCAAACTAGACTAAGCTGTATTGTTGATGCTGTGTGGTCTTGCATAATACTCTCCTGGTTTCACTGCTGATCTCAGAATCTTATTGGGCAAAGAAATGTTAGAGTTAAGAAATTAATTAGGCACCTAAATTCCATGCCTGGTGTTCTTGGGCCCTCTATTCTATGCAATTTGGAAGTCTATTTACCTCCTTTAAGTTCTCAGAATGTCAATCAGGTAAGTGCTCTTGAGTAAGAATCAATGAATATAAATATAAGAGTTTAGGTATTCAATGAAGTTGTCAAATTTGCCTCAAGATTAAAATCATAAAGATGTAATACAAATAAATAAAGTGATGAGACTAAGTTACTCATACATTGTGTTATTACTTAGGCATTCAGCATAATTATCAGGGGAATTATTTGCTTATTCTGGTTCTAATGATTGTTCTTCAGATATTCTGATAATTAGAAAACTCCAGCACTTACAAATTCTTGAAATGGTTTTACTCAAATTCATGAGCTTCATTCTTATCTGTTCTCTTCATGCTGAATTAAACATTTTGCATTTGCTTCAGATTTTAATATATACATGTAATGCAACTTCAAATTTCTTATCTCTCCTTTAGCAAATTGTACTTTGGATCAAAATTAGCAATCAGGCAAAGAAAACAGCAAGTCATCCTTACATAATGTTGGTTGGATATATGTTGGTCATAAAATATCAATCATAATTTAAAAGACATTTATTTTTTTAAAAAAGTGATAATCACCTTTTAGGAAAGATTACTTCACAATGATAGAATGATGCATTCAAGGAAATTAAAAATATTCACTTTTGATTGAAAAATGGTAGGAAACTGTGAGGCTTTTTCTGTAATTGGTATGATTGTTTATTTCATATAAAGAACAACATAGTAAAAAAACCCAAAACCCATAAATGGAAAAATCATGGAATCACACAATGTTAAGGTTTGTAAGGGACCTCTGATGATCATCAAGTCCAACCTCACCTGACAGAGCAGGACAAAACTAGAGAGGATCACACAGAAAAGCATCCAGACAGGTTTTGAAAGTCTCCAGAGAAGGAGACTCCACAACCTCTCCAGGGAGTCAATTCTAATGCTCTGGAACTCTTACAGTAAATAAGTTTTTCCTCATGTTGAGGTGGAATGCCCTGTACTCTAGATTGAATCCATTGCCCATCATCCTATCACAGTGCACAAGTGAAGAGAGGTTGTCCCTACCTTCTTGACACCCAGCCCTTGTGTATTTATAGTCATTAATTAGATCCCAGCTTGTCTTCTTTTCTCCAGACTAAAGTTTATACGTAACAATATCAGATATAAACTCCATGAAAAATACATACAGTGAGCCCCACCTGCATCACCTTACTGATAAAGAAATTTAAAATGAGTCCTTAAAACCTGCCTTATGGATGCATTTCTCAGTGATTGTGCTCTCTCTTCTGATCCAGTGTTAGGAAAAAAAATAAATTATTACATGATGATCTCACTTCTGAGCTACAGTCCACTGAAGGGATCAAAAGTTAAGTATCTGCTCCCTTTCCTTTATGCCTCAGGATTTTTTATGTTCTTTTTAAGTACTTTCTGGTATTTGTTAGAATAATAATGTCACTATTTGTAGTAAGAAAAAATGTATTGGAAAGAAAAAAACAAACTTTCTGAAATTGTATTTCTTCACTGTTTATCCTAGTCTCCCATTTCATAATAATTAGGTAAGAAAAAATAACCAGATTATTATTTTCACGCCACTTAGCTAGGTGTTAAATCCATAAACTGTTATTCTCAGTAGTTTTCAGAACCCAATATTTTTTAACATATCAGATTTTTTCATTTAACTAACAATATTTTTATCCTATTCAGCTGCATTCTAAATACAAATCTGCTGAATCAATGACCTAAGATAGATTCAAAATTCATAGGAAACAAATGATCACCTAATGATGAGCTGAGTGTACAACCATATATGTCAAAATGTCCATGCTAAGGAAATTTTTTTTACTAAGTATAATAACTAATGCATGAGTGTCTGTTACCTTTCATTCTGGTGGAAGTAGCAATAATAAGTGAAGTGTGAAAAAAGGCCATAGGGAATAACAATAAATAAAATAAAAGGAAGGTATAATAACAACAACAAAAACAAACAAGCAAAAAGAACATTTCAAAGTATATTTATTCATTCTGTATATCCATCAAGTGAAAGATTAAATGTATTTCAAACCACTTTTTCTAAATCAGTTGTTTTTATCAGAAATTAGACAAGTTCCTGACCGAAGTTACTCTATATATTCTCTTTCAGGAACTTCCAGTTCAATTAAGCTAACATATTTTCTCTTTTTTTTTTTCAGTACCATAATCAAAGACTCAGACTAAAATATTTATTAATTTGTTCATTGTCTTATGACTCTGTATTTCCTGTAACACCAGTTTCCCTATTTACTCATATTGTCCACATTTCTGCCTTAAAAAAATATTATAAATGTATGTCAACATAAATTGATAATATTTTATGGCCACCTAAAATATTACATAATAATTGTACGGCCACACAAACACTCCCACAGGAATTATTCCTTGTTTATATAAAGAATAAATATGTACCTACCCAAAGAGATAAACAAAGAAGTAAAAATAAACAAAACAAACAAATAACATCAGGGGATGGAATGAAAAAAATAAATATTTAAAAACCCAAACAGAAATCTGTGACTCCAGGCATGTTATGTGGCTCCCAGTGTTCAGAGTTAATAGTTTGGTGATAACAGTTTTTCTCTGGCTCATCTTGACACAGATCTGAAAAAATCAATAAGGACTGTCGTAGAAAACCTCCAGCACTCATAGATGATAACAAACAGCTCAGGAATACAAAGCTCCTAAAAAGAGATGCAAAGACAATAGCAGGTGATAAAGACGTGAGTTATTTCATCTGAAATGTCCACCCCTGTAAAGATTAATATCCAGATGCCATCAGCCATTCAAAGAGAGGAAAGGAAGGGAAAAGGAGAATTAGACAGAATAAATAGTATGCAGCTCTAAGTGATAAACTCTCATGCTGCCACAGGATTCAGCCTGACACTGATGAGTTGTGATGATATAAACCACAAAATGGAAATCTGAGTTCCAAATCCCCCTTAAATGAAATTAGATCAGAAGCTCTTGTGTTTTACTGTAAATAAATACAACCATTGAGCGGGATACTGTTTTCTCAAGGTTTACATTGATTGTACTTCCAAGCCTGCCTCACGGTTACCCTGTCTCCTGATCTAAGATATGAAACACCTGACAGATTTCTGTCCTTAAAGGTCCCCAAGACACATATGGCTAAAAAGAATACTTTGTGGCAGGAAGCCTATGCAATTGCTCTGTTCTTGTGCACTTCTTTAAGATCTAGTATTAGCAACTATCAGAGACAGCATGCCAGCACAGAGGAGACCTTTGGTCTGACTGTATACTCTTGAGTTTACTCTTTTTATGTTTCTATCAGATGGTCTCTTCTTTTCACAGTCATCTCATTGTAATCACAGTAGCTTACACATTTCTGTCTAGGAACTTTTAACTGTGACTTAGGATTTTAGTGACTTTTCCCTCATTATAGAAGCATCTTCTATTATTCATCCTTCTAGATCCTGATTTTATTCTTCAAACATAATGTCCAATCTTCCATTCCACAAAATGCACTTTTCCAGAGGTGAAGCATGTGACAGGAACATATATAACTGTCTCAAAAGTTAATTAATCAGCACAGGAAAAAAAACATTAGCATCTCACGAGTCATCTAAATCTATCGCTAACATCTACATAGGTGTAGACCTAGATTAAATGTGGGTACACTAAGATTTGTAGTTGAGACTCATCTTCAGAAAGCTAAGTGGTTCGAAAATTTTCGGGCTTCAGATTCCAGCATTGTAAAGAATTTAAGATAACGGTTGCAGTGGGAAGCACGTTGAAGAGCTCAGTGAGGAGCAGGTTTCTCTGGCTTCCAGAGCTTCGGTTTCTGCTGAGTAGCCTCGAGCACCATCTACTGGCCCTATCTGTATTAACCCATTACAAGACTCCTGAAACAGGTTTAGCCCTCATTACTGGGTGTCTTAGGAATTGATTGAGCAGTTCATTTCATCCCTAGATGACAAAGTATCAAAGGGGCAGATTAGCTCCTATCTAGCCAAACAATAGATATGGAACTGTAGTCACAAAAAATATCTCTGGAACTCTTCTATGTACGCCTTGATTTTGCATCACTTTGCTCAGCTCTGTAGCTGAAAGTCCAACATACAGGTCTGGGGAAACCAAAAGGAATTTGTACCATCCCCTCAAGAACTAATGCCTTCATACATCATCACCACTAACATACGAACCTGAAAAAAAACCAAACCAAAACAAACAAAAAACAACAACAAAACCACAACAAAATATATAGGACAACTTCCACAAGCTATATGACCATTTTGAGCAGCAGAATTTTAAAGTAAAAAGCTTTTGGAGATTTTAAGAAATATAAGAACCATACTCAAAGATATCTTATTGGCTTTCACAGAAAACAGAGCAGAAAAATGTAATTGTACATGGATCAGGACTGAGAATGTGATCAATCTTGGGTTTAAACTGTTACAGGAAAAAAAAAGTATTTGGCAATTTGAAGTTATAAACTTTTAAACATTTACACTGATTAAAGTAATAACAAATGTACAAATATTTATGTAATTATGTAATGGGGTATTCTTCCTTGGTCTTGGTGTTTTGTGAGTTTTGTTGTTTGTTTTTTATTAAAGTTCTAGCTATAGAAAGATAAAATTGTGTTCACAGTGCATTAGAATTATATTATTTAGAATAGAGCTTCCTGTAATTGCCATACATTTGAAAATAATGTAAGGTGTAATGGTGTACTAACAATTTATTGCAGGTATTAGTGGATTTGTCTCAGATTACTGGGAATTTAGTTTAAGTAAAAGGTTTGATTAATTAATGTGACAAGGTTTGTATTTCATATGTCAAAGAAGAAAAATGAATGTGTACACTAGAGACATTTACTATGCTTTTGTTCTCCAATAAAAGTTGGTTTGTTGTTTTTGTTTTATTTTATTTTGTTCTGTTTTTTAATATCATACATTAGTGTATTCAGGTGAGGAGTTTGAAATGTAGCTGATACTAAGTTGCTGGGCTAGTGCTCTATGTTCAAAACTCTGTAAGAAACTTTGGAAACTTAAATTTCTTCCTAATGAACTTTTCATTAACTGTACTAGCTTCAAACTCATGCAAGGCTGTTAATATCTAACCCATAAGTCACAAACTGCTTTATTGGAAATTTAATGGAATTTAGTGCTGAATACGATCTACTGAAAGGTTAAGTTCAAAGGTTAATGAGTTTGAATGACCCTCTTGCATTTCTTAAGGCACATTAATCCATGTAAATTTTGGATTTATACAGACACAGTGTGAGTAGGAGATCTCTGCCACTCACATAACAAAAAGATGGAAACTAATATAAGTAAAGAACTTAATAACTGGGAAAGGAAGTTGTTACAACTTAGACAGTTACCATCAATATTAATGTTTATATAATTGTATGTTTGCAATGTTATTAATATGATATTTCAATAACCATAACTAAAATTAGCCTTTTTCTTCCGATATCCACTATGATGCTAATAGAAAATAAAAAATAATTATCTTTGATACCTTTTTATGATTAAGCTCCAGATTCCAAAAAAAAATTTTGGTTTAAAACCTGAGATAGGTGAATATTGACAGTCTTCTGGGAAATGAAAACATTTATACAAAAGTGAATCTCTAGAGATAATACCTTGGTTTCTTTACTTGAACAAAAGGTAATCAAACTCAATTTTAAATTTTAGCACTTCTGTCTGTATGACTGCTACTTCTCATATTCTAATATAAATTGAAACTGAAGGAACAGAATGAACTGGGAATTTCTGAACAGAATATGGTATTTGTTAGAGGTTATAAATGCAGGTTGGAGAGGGTCCAGAGAAGGACCACAGAGATCATTGAAAGACTGGAGAGCCTGACATGAGGAAAGGATGAGAGAATTGGGTTTGTTCAGCCTTGAGAAAAAAAGGCTCAGGGGAGAACTTTTTACCATTTCCTGTATTTAAAGAGTAGCTGCAAAGAAAATGGAGAATCCCTTTTTACAGGAGTTACATGGAAAAGACAAGGAGTAAAGTGTGCAAGTTACTCCTGGGGAGATTCCAATCAGACATGAGAAAATTTTTTCACTAAGGTAATCAGAAATTGGAATAATCTCAGGGCAGTGTTAGATTCCCCAACATACTAGTAGATAGTAAATAATGTGAAACATAATAACAAAATAGGAAGCTTTTATAATTTGTTTATTCCAGTGGTTATTCTGAAGCTGGGTAATGCCCTTAGACTTGGGGCTGTTCACTTCACAATGTAAAGGAGTTGTGCAATTTGATATTGCATGTCCTAATTTATTTATTTTTTTTTCCAACAATGTCAACTAATATTTTAAATGTCATAAAAGATAGAATATTTCTTCTGTGTTGTCCTGGTTTGAGTGAAAAGAGAATGAATTCTGTGCATTTATTTTACTTTTCAGCTCAGGTTTGCTAACTAACTGCACTTTCTCAAGTTAGCAGCATGTTTTCAGTGTCTGCTTCTAGCAGTGATAACATCCCATCTTTAGAGTTAATATCAAGAATTGGTGTGCAGACCAAGGGCACCGCTGGATCTCGTGTACCATGCTGGAGGGTGCAGAAAGTGAAAGGCCACACCTGCAGGGAAGAGCAGATAGCACAGGTGACCCTAAACTGACCATCAAGGCATTCCAGCCCATAGACATCGTACTCAATATAAATCTGAGGCATCTGAAGGGTCTCTCTCTTGACTGGGGGCCTCCCTCTCTTTGGCATCTTTGCCTGCTTTGCCAGCTTTGTTCAACTTGGCTCGGGTTCTCTTTTGGTTCCTTCCTTGCAACATCCAAGGAGGCCTCTGTCTGTTCTGACTTCAATTCTGATCGGTGTGTTCCTGAATCTGGTACCAGAATCCAGCTCCCGAACACAACTCCCATCTGCTGTGTGGCCCAGTCTGGGACTTTCCTAGTGCTGCTCCACAATATCAGTGATGATGGAGATGTAATTACCATCAGGTGGGGTGGGTTTCATACTGGTTTTGTATGTATTTTTATATATTCCATTTTTTGTTATTATAATTTTTATTATTATTATTTTCATTTTCAGTAAAGCTGTTCTAGTTTCCATTTTTAAGTCTGTCTCCCTTATTCCCTTTCTCTTTCCCTTTGGGGATGGAGGGGGGTTAACAGAGAGCGTTTGTTACAGGTCTAAGGAGCACCTACACTGACACCTAGAGATGGTCAAAACTTCTTATTTTTTTCTGTTGGATTCATATCTTTACTTGTCTTGTAGTAGAAAATTTTAAACATTTGAATGATGCCATTTTTAGAACTACAAGAAGCTATGTTTTTCTTGCTGTGAGTAAAGGCACAACTCACGTGAAGTTATACACAAGTTGTGGTAGAATAGGGAACTAAATTATGGTTTTGCAGATAGGAATTTGTTTGATAAAATATTCCTTAAAAGTTTTTACAGTATAGATAATGATAAAAACTTTTAAAACCTTACAGTGTTGTCTTACTTTGCACATAAAAATAGGACATAAAGAGATGTAGCTTTGTTCTAAGTAATGTTAAATGCTTACTTATTTGGCTCATCTGTGCTATTATGTCAACAAGCATTATGTCTACAGTGCTCTGCCCTGGAATCATTGTAATTAGTGAGATTAAATTGGAAAGACATTTTTGTTAGCAGTAATTTTAGAACTTGTAAAAGGTTAGGATAAATGCTGGTAGAATTTTACTCTCTATCTATCTGCAAAATAGGCTTCATCAAAAGAAATACATTTGCATGTTAAATCCGTAAAAAGGTTGTAGTTATTTCAAGACCCATTAAGGAATATAGTTTTTTATTAAACTGTCTATTATACTCTTCAAGAATACTCTAGTATTATCTGCCATAGTCAGTACATGTGAAAGACAAAGTAAGGTTTTATTTTAATTGCCTAATGCTTTCTCATACTTTTCTGGTTTTTCAGTACTACATGGAAAAATGCTGTAATGATAGAATGACATTTTTTATATTATATTGTATTTTGTTCAGAGAAAAGGAACTACAAAGGAGAGTCTAACAAGTCTACAAAGATAACTAGGGACCGAAGCATCTCTCTTACAAGGAAAGGCTCAGAGACCTAGGGCTTGTTTAGCATGAAGAAGAGAAAGCTGAGAGGGGATCTTCTCAATGTTTATCAGTATCTAAAAGGTGGGTGTCAAGAGGATGACTCTTTTCAGCAGTGCCCATCAACAGGACAAGGGGCAAAAAGCACAAACTGATGTTAATCTAATCTAATCTAATGCTTTCATATAACAAGCTGTGAATTCATGCAAACATTCCCTTAGAAAGGTATCAAATACAGTTCACTCTGATCAGTTCACTACATGAAAAGGAAAAAGCAGAAAACTTTAAAAATTTGACCCAGTTTGTAACTGAGTTCAGAGTAAAAGCTAGAGAGGAATTGAGTTCTTACATTATTTCAACTTCATGTGAAAAGGTAGATAAATCGCTGTTTACATCAGTAGCTTTAGTTGTCATTTATTCAAATGAGAAACTAGAAACCAAATTTAATAATTTAGCTGATAATTAATATATTATCTCTCAATATAATCACAAAAAAATATTTCAAATGAACTCTTGCAAGTCCATGAATGCCTTTTATAAATCTGAACAAGCATTTTCTACTCAAAGATAGTCAAGTTTCTCTTCCATTCAGATATTTGTGTGAAAGAAGATGCCTCATGTTTTAGAGGTCACCTGCTCCATCTGTGTGTTCTACCCCTGAAGTCATAATATTCTGCCTGTGACCTCACAATTAGTTTCTGCAGAGCTGATTATAGCACAAACAAAGGATTATGACTTCAGGTGAGGGATAAGCAGCAGGAATAGATGAGCTCCTGTGGAAAACGTTCCCTGTTCATGTCTGTATCCTTAGAAACAAAGTGCAGAAGTTGAAAACCATTCTTGTTTCAAAACAAAACACTTTGTAGATGGCAGTGTCTGTCAGCAATTGCCTATTGGTCACATGCATATAATTATTTTCTAGATAAGTGCTGCTTAATAAAAACAAGCATGGAAAATTGTAAATCTATAATACCAAGGTTCCCAGAACTACTTTTAATGTGTATTTTTGCAAGACTGAGATCATCTCATTATAAATTATTACTCATACCATACAATAGACAAGCAGTGCACTTCACAGTATCAGTAAAGATACATTCACTGCACTAAAGCACTTACCATCTAGGATAAATGAGAATAAGCACAACTGTAAACAGGACTGAAGTACAAGACAACAGAGAATAAAAGAACAAATTAAAACCAGTATAATTCTGTGGGAGGCTAATATATATGTCTTGAAACTAACAAATGTAGTTTTTAGCATGAATTATTATCTGCTTACTGTTTAAGGAAAGGACTTTTATATTGCCTGTCAACTTTAACCTATTGAGAGAAGTAATGTTTTCTGTCTATTGGTGACAGCAAGGGGCTTTGGGATTCCACCATTTGCTTGTTGAATTACTTTAAATAAGTCACTCAGTGAATTCAGATCTCATTAACTGCTCTGTGAAATGCAGCACTATAGCTATTACAATAATTGGGACTTCTTATTCCTTCAGATGGATGCATGTTCCAAATGTCAGAAATATCTATACCTATATACCTGTCTATCTATTCATTCTCTCTCTATAAATATATTAATGAAATCTTTGGGCCAGATTCTTACCTACTGTAAGTAATATCTGTGAGAACCAGTGTTCCTGCTAAAGTCAAGTATATACTGAATTTCCCAAACTTCACACATAAAGAAATAGCAGTGACATTGTAATAGAAGTACAGAATGAAAAATATTTTCCCTTCTGGTTTTAGGCCAAAAAACACATTTCAAAGATATAAAAATTTATACTTCTTAGTAATAAATTAAATACATATTTTTTTAATTGTTATTCAGGGAAATAGAAAAAAATCCACTTTAGCAAGATTAAAAGATTTTTAAACCTGAAAAACTCAGCATGTTGATAGTGTACTTAGAAACCTGAAGAAGCTACCATTTTAACTATGCAGAAATGTAATGTTTTCATTCAAAAGCTTTCCAGGTATTAATATTTCATATATTATAATTAATCTTTAAAAATCTTACCTTGATGAAAGTATTCAAGAAGCTGAAATTAAACCCTTAGTATCTAACATTTCCAGTTGCCTAGAGGATATTCCACTGGGCTCAGTCCTCAGCCTTCTATTGCTTTTAATTTATAAAAATTATCTGTTCCCTCTCACATTATTGTAAGGGGTACTATGCACAGAGGCAAATTAGGGACAGTTTGGTGGTAATGTGTTACTAGGCAGATGTTTATGATAAGGGGTTAATTTTCACAAGCAGCTGGGAGGGGCCATAGTTGAGATAAAGAACTGAAACAGACAATGGGATGTATTTGATACCATACTGAAATCATGCCCACTATATAAGAGGAGGGCTGGCCTGGAAATGGGGAGTGTTTTCATCATGTGGCTTCAGTGTGCAGTGACAGCAGGGAAATAGCATCTTGGGTACCAGTCGTGCCTTGTGGTTTATATAGCTCATTTTATTAATTACTTCATTGGTATTATTATTACCATTTTTTCTTCTCTATGTCCTATTAAACTCTTCATTATCTAAACCTACACAGTTTCATCTTTGTCTTCTGATTCTCCTTCCCATACCACAAGAAAGGGGGTGTTTGGAGGAGCAATGGCAAGTGGCTGCATGGTGTTTAGATACCAGCAGAGATGAAACCACAAAAGTAGAATAGAAAATTAATACTAATGACATACCTAATCTAAGTGAAAATAATTCAGAGGACATACAAAGGAGTTCAATGATAAAATGCAATAGACTGAATCAAGTAGAAAATAAGTGTATTTTTTTGGGCTGTTTCTGACACTCAGTCATCACCATTTCTTCCTGACTTATTTCAGGGCAGAAGGCCAATACATTTGAATACTTCCTGTTTCCTTCAAAAACATAGGTGGAATGTAATTTTTATGCAAGTTCTAGTCATAAAAATGAAATGAAATTAGGGCAAGTTATTTTACTGCTGAGAGGTTCTGGTAGTGAGGTAGTTCTGCTTAGTGTGAGGCTGACTGAGAATGGGTTTACAAACAAGACTAACTGCTCCTCCAAAGATCTTATAAATACACTTTTAAACTCTTATCATAGAATCATAGAATGTTTAGGGCTGGAAGGGACCTCCAAAGGTCATCTAGTGCAGCCCCCTGCAGTGAGCAGGGACACCTTCAACTAGACCAGACTGCTCAGAGCCTTGGCCAACCTCACCTGGAATATCTCCAGGGATGGGGCCCCAACCACCTCCCTGGGGAGCCTGTTCCACTGTTCTACCACCCTCAAGGGAAAGAACTTCTTCCTGAGATCCAGTCTAAATCTCCTCTTCTCTAATTTAAACCCATTACCCCTCATCCTTTCACTAGAGGCCCTTGGAAACAGCCCCTCTCCACCCTTCCTGTAGACCCCCTTCAGGTACTGAAAGGTGGCTATGAAGTATCCCTGGAGCCTTCTCTAGGCTGAACAACCCCAGCTCCATCAGCCTGTCCCCAGAGCAGAGATGTTCCAGCCTCTGAGCATCTCTGTGGCCTCCTCTGGGCCTGCTCCATCAGCTCCATGTCTCTCCTGTGCTGAGGGCTCCAGAGTTGGCTGCAATACTCCAGGGGAGGTCTGAGCAGAGCAGAGCAGAGGGGCAGAATCACCTCTCTCCATCTGCTGGCCACACTTCTCTTGATGCAGCCCAGGATGCCATTGGCCTTCTTGGCTGCCAGTGCACACTGCTGCCTCATGTCCAGCTTCTCATCCCCCAACACCCCCAAGTCCTTTTCTGCAGAGGTGCTTTCCATCACCTCATTTCCCAGCCTGGATTGATAGTGAGGGTTGTTCTGCCCCAGGTGCAGGACCCTGCACTTAGTCTTGTTGAACCTCATGAGGTTCACCTGGGCCCAGCTCTCCAGCCTATCCAGGTCCCTCTGGATGACATCCTGTCCCTCCAGCCTCTGAATGCGACCATCCAGCCAATTCCTTATCCACTGAACAGTCCACCCATCAAATCCATGTCTCTCCAACTTGGCGAGTAGGATGCTGTGGGGACCATGTCAAAAACCTTGCAGAAGTCCAGATAGATCACATCTACAGGTTGTGCCTTGTCCATGGAGGTAGTCACCTTATCATAGAAAGCCACTAGATTCGTCAGTGTGCTGTTCTTGTACACAACAGTTGTGGTTTGATCTTTAGCTGTGCTGAAATCTGTTATAGTGTGATTTGAAGTGCATGAAATTCTGATTTCCAGTGGCACACAAAAGACATTACTTCGGAATTATTGTACATTTTCCTGTGATCCCCTCTAGCTGTGTGCACTCATAGGCTACCAAAAGTAGATATATTTAATTGTGTAAATATGTACTGTGCCATATGAACTATTATCTGGTTTTTGGCTAGCGGCCAGCATACCTGGGATTAAACAAAGCTGTTCCACTGGGTGGCTCAGTGGTAAATCCATCATGTGTTTCAAAGCCTATGAGGTGCCAGAGAAGGAGTTAGTAAGAAATTCTTAAGATGAATAGGGAAGGTTTCTTTGCAAACTCCACTGATCATGTTGATACGTATAAGAAAACTGCTGAGTAGGCTGAAAGGTGGTTAATGATGGCTAAATTAAAACCTTTACTGGGAAAAAGCAGGGACTGTTCCCAAGGGATTATGAGATAGGAAGTCCTGGGTAAGATAGTAAACATATTCAGACTCCAAGTTAGGAAAGAGTATTTATAAATTTTAACATTTCACATTTGGAAGATACTGGAAGGTAAAGTACACAGTGTATTACGAAGGTAAGATCCTAGGGTGTCTGCCTACTTTTATTGGTGTCTCCTGCATACAAATACTAACAATCATGAATGGTAGATATCACAGGGAAAAGCTGCTCAGGTGAGTCTAAGAAAAAACAGGAGTGTTCACCTATATGTCAGCCTTGTTGGACGTGCAGGTTCTCCAACTTCATGTGTAATTATGCCAATCCCTACTGTTTTATAATTCTCACAGTGGCGACAAGGCCCTCTTACAAGCTCACCCATGCATATCTTACGTGTGAATCTCTTTCTTGTTGCACCCTCATTGTTACTGCATGTGCTGGACATTGGCTGCTTGTGGCATCTGGCCAGAGGACCTCCTTTCTGGCCAAGGAAAGATTATAATGTTGATGAGAAACTTTTGGCAGTGTCAAACTAAGATTGACTGCCGCTACTTCTATCTTTCACTTCCAAAGTATATTCCACTGTTAAAAGTTTTTGCTATTCTTTTATACTTAATTTCATTTTATACTTCACCTAACTCTTGCTGTCCACCAAAAGCCTTTCATTGTTTAATCAGATTGATGGTCACCTTAAGCAAATTTCACCATTGCTGATCTTTTCATAGCACTATTAGTTTGGGCTAAACCCCTTTCACTCAGAGACAGACAAGGTAGTATTTTCACATCATCAGTTTACATTCACACTCTTCCCTTATTATCTGTTGTTACCCACACCATCACCAAGAGGAGGCCATTTGGGCTCCCCCAAAGTAGTAACCTCCCTGAGTATTGCCAGGCATTCTCCTGATCTTACAGTGCAACTCCTATTGTGTCCTACTGGCCATGGTGTTTGTCACACCATAAAACCTTACAATCTATGCTACAGGTTTATTTCATACTATAATGCAGAAAACTTATCCTCCATAGAGAGCATTGGGTTTTTCCTCCTCTCTAGAGCTAGAACCAAATCAGTACTAGCCCCATGTTATTATTTTTAATTTGTTTGGAGCAATCAAAAATTGGAAAGTTTAGTACTTTAAAAAAATCAGTAAAACTGTATAGTGAAATGAAGTACTGCCTTTCCTGGGTCAGAAAGGAATCAGAAATGGTATTACATGCTGTGCCAGCTCTAAGAGATTTAAGTTTCAAATATTTTTTTTCACCAATATCATGTAGGTCTTGAACTGACACTGCACACCTCTCTCAGAGACAGAGATGCCAAGTACATCAACATCTTTAGTTACATACCTTGGATGAAGAGTTTCTCAAGTTTATCCTTAATAATGTCAGTTTTATTTATCTATTTCTAAATATTCATGCTTGTTTGTGGATTACTAGATCAATACTTTCAGTTGTATGAAAATGCTTTCAAACCCAGGGATGCAGAATTGCAAGAGGGATGCTGGTTCATTAAGCTCTGCTTCCTAATGTTCAAGATATGCACACAACTTAGATGACTTCATGCATCAGTCAGGCTCCATATTAAAGTTAGGGTATTGTTTCCATCACCACATTAACTAAGATGCTGTTTTGTTTTCCAGACTCTTATTTCCCTAATATTAATTATTCTTTTATTTTACAACCTGAATGTTTGTACACATCATCAGTTTATATCCATTTCTTCCTATACCAGCACTATCTTTCAGCTAGATTAAATTATTTTTTTTTCCTTTCTGGTGCAATGACAGTTTACATCTTTTAGAAGTGCAAAACTTTCTCCACATAATCTTAAGTATTCTTTCTGTTTTCATTAATAAGACAGATTTTCCAGCCTCTTAGTTACCAATTTAGGCCTTATAAATCTACTAAGTGAAAGCAGTAGCACAGTTTCTATTTACTTCTTCAGCATAACTGACTCATTATTAATGAGATTCTGTGTGAAGTGTCATTGGCGAACTATGCCAGTGTCTTCTAGAAATACATTCTTTGGTGAGAGGGTCCTATTGGATTTTTCCACAGCCATGACATTTTAGTGTCTAATACTCCTGTTGTGATTAACTAAATATTGTCTTTTCATTAGATGTGATTTCTGGCTGATGAATTGCCAGCTTTAATAGAAATTTTGTTTGAAACAAATCTTTTCTTTTGTTTGTGGCATATAGGTTCTGGAAACAGGTACTTCGAAGCATGATACTTTATTATACTATACCTACTAAATGCTTCTGTTTTACAATAACAGGCACTGAATTGTTTTGACCAAAAATATGTAATCGTAGCATGATGCTTTTTCCTGTTGGTGTAATAATTCCTCTCTGCCATCCTTCTTTCTGGTGATTATCCTATTTTCTTATTTTTCTTTTTGAACTCCTGAATGTAATTTTCATTTCTCTTTAATCTCCATATTTAGACCTTAGTAACAATTTTTCTCCTCTTTCTTCTTTTCTACCATGATTTCAAACTCTTTTATGCACACATTCATTTCCAGTTTTCACGGCTTCTCTGCTGAAGACTTTCACAGGTTGGTGGTGCTTAAATGAGCCGAAAGGTAACTGTTGAGGGCAACTTCTTCACTAAATTCTGCAGATTCTGCAGCCAGGACATCTCACTTTCTTCTTCAGCCCATCTGGCTCAGTAGATATCCTTGTTAAAAAAAAAAAGAGTAAGAAAACATCCTCTGTCTATTATTCTATACTTTCTCACCAAACTGATATCTAGTTGCTTTTTTTATCTTTTCTTGGATCAGTCATGCTTTCACTTTGATATGACATTAGCTGTTCTTCATCTGTCCCTAAAAGCAAAGACCTGTCTTCCAACCAGTCCTGTAAATTTCTGTTCTCCAGACTTCTAGATGTATGAACAATACATATTGTTATAACCACACAAACTGAGAATAGGAAGTTCAAAACAGAGCATATACATAAAAAAACACCCTAAATTAGATTCTACATTTCAAGAACTGTGAGGTTAATTTAATGGTTTTGAAAGTTAAATTTTGATTCAACACTTTTTTTTCTTTGTAAGCTGTTATTGTAGCAGTAAAATACTTTATAATAAATGATAAATAATATAGATACTCCAATCTGAGATGATTCACAGACAACTGTGAAGACTCACAGAAAACTTATTTTACATTTTGTAAGTAGAGATCCAGCTTGATGGCATTTTTAAAAATGCTTCTAAGCACTGTCAGATTATGATTATGATTATGATTATGGTTATTATTATTATTATTATTATTATTATTATTATTATTATTATTATTATTATGTGTAGAGTAAGTAAGCCTAGTCACAAAGATCATTTACACATATTTTACTTTGGTTTCACCAGACTTATACTCTAATTGAAGTAAATAATTACTTTTCACTGCATAAATGGCATTTGAATCCATATTTTACATTCTTTACAGCACAGACTATATAGTGAAACTTTTGCCTAAAAATTTCAAACCTAAAACAAACAAAAAATTTTCATCTAAATTTCATCTTATCATGACACAATAAATAACGGTAGCCATAGTAAATATATCACGAATATAATTACAAACATAACGAACAGATATACTGATATTATAAAATTGATGAATTCTGCCAGATCATCCACTGCTGAGTAGATCATCAAATGAGAGGCTGGTTTGTTGTGCTTCCTCCCATTATTCCACTACTGCAATGTTTCTTACCTTGGGGTTATTTTGCATCTCTTCTTTAAGATCTTTTGTTTCTCAGTGTTTGGTGGAACATCCTTCTCAGGTTCTAGTGCACCTCTCAATCCTGACAAATGCTACTGGAATGTCCTCACATACATCATGGTTCTTGTCTGACTGAGGCACTTTAGGGAAAGACCTTTAGGAGGATACCATGTAAAAATATGCAGAAGGAGGTGAGACATGTAAGACACATGATTCTCAAGCAAACATTCAGTTTCTATTCATTTCATCAGCAATAGCTGGGATGAAAAAAAAAAAGGTAACGCCTTTCTGTGGATAAAAAACCAAATTTTTTTTATAAACTACCTTATCTTATACAAATATTTCTCAGCATAGTTTTAGAATTAATGCATAATCTATCAGTATTTGCTGCACTCATTGAGCATTCATCTATATGTCTTTCATTTATTCCAATGATTGAAATGACAGATTACCCACGTATGGCTTGTGCATGATAAAACAGCTACTTAATTGTATTATTTTTTTGAGCACATCTCTCTCCTGAAAGCTCAGTAAGAGATCATCCAGCTTTTTTAGGCTTATTCAAATATTGGATTTAAAATTTTCTCAGCCAAAGCTTATTTTTAGGTTATGTACACTATTAAAAGTGAGGAAGATATTAGATAAACTACATTGAGAACTTCCAGAATTTCAGCATCTTAATATTCTCTTTTTTTTCTGTATGTATTTAAAGATACTCAGAATTTTTGAGGTGCTTAGTTACTGCAGTGAAAAGAATTAGTTATGCAGCAAAATATATGAAGATAGAAGGCATACAACAAAGAAGAAAAACATGAGACAAAAAGGATATTCCAGCATTCTGAAAAGTCAGATATTTCTTATATAGAAATTATCCAGTAGCAAACAAAAATAGTCAAAATAACAGAAAATTTTGAAATACATTTTCATGTGTCTGAATGTCTTTTATATTTCCATTAATAAATATTCATTAAAACATTTTATTATTTGGATATGTGAACAATGGAAAAAATATATTTTTTTAAGACTTAAAACATTGTTGTGACAGGAAATTGTGCCTTAAAAGTAATATTAACTCATCCAGTGTCAGACAAATAAAAATAATTTATGTATCTTATTTAATTGATTAAGTCTCTCAATTAATTTACTATAATGTGTAGAAGAGTACTAGCAAGTAGTATTAACTCTACAGTTCAAAACTACTTTTGAAAAAAATTACTTCTGAAGAGGTCTTTTAAAATTCATGTCAGTTTTCATGAATATGAAAGATGGTCTGACTTCAGCCAGTAGATCATTCTTCATGAATATATGTCCCAATTCTATTGTGAAGGATACATCTACTATCAGATGAAAAATTATTCAGTTTCTTTATCTGGACTAGAAAGTTACAAAAAGTTATTATTCATTTAGTAACAAGAAAGTTATTAACAGTTATTATTACATGTAGTGTAGAAATCATAAAACACTCAGAAAGAAAAGTATTCTATCAGTTGAAGCAGGCATTATAAAGCTGGAGTTTCTAATTAAAATCAAGATAGTTAATGTCATCAGCAACAATAAGGAGCCACAATTCTTATTTTGGTCATGATTTTATCAACATAAATTCTGACATCTTATTTCTAATTAATGTTCTTCAGCTTGATATAGTTGCCCTTTCCTTGAAAACTGAGTAGTTTCTATTCACTTGACTTACTATCTTGCTAGCTTTTGCATAAAAGCAGTACCCATATCCTTTCTCAGCATATTTTTGTCAATTGGGCCATGCTAAAGAAAATGACAATTTTTCCTGGTTGTTCAGGAAACAGTTAAATGAGAGCAAAAGTTTAATTTTACATTTCCTCTTCTTTGTGGGTTTTGTTTTGTTGTATCAGTTGAAAAGCTTAGAAGTGGATATATATGTAATCTCACTACTTTATCAGTCCTATACTTAGTCTCAAGAAAGCAAATTTGAGGGCATGGTAGGCAGCATAGGAATATTTACAGGATATTGTTTCAGTAAAATAGAAGAATTTAACCATCACAGCTAACAGCGCCCAGTGGGGTGAGGGAGAGAATCAAAAGAAAACAAACAAACTAAAAGTCATACCAAAGGGCAAAAATACACAAATACACCAGTAAATCTCTTATATTTAATGTATTTATTTTATCTTGCTTAGCAACACTCATTAAAGATGTCTGTCATATACTGCTGCATATTGTATATTTAAGCCTCAAACTCTACCCCTTCTTCTGTGTTACTCTGTCTGATCCTGCTGCCTCGTATTATGCTTGCTTCTGCAAAAGAATATAATATATTCAACTAGTACTGACCCAAGTTTTGGCTTACAAGTTTGGATGCGAATGAAAAAAAAAAATGTAGCAATGAAATTGAGACGTAGTAAAACCAGGAAATGAAAACTTACACAAAATGCTCACTGTAACAAAGCTCTGTTCAGCGCCAGAATTAAATAACCTATACTGTAGCTGAAATATACAAGATGAAATACATTGATTATTCCAGTGAAGATAGTCTAGTCTGCACTTGATTTTATTTACAGATGTTTATGAAAGTTCAAAACATTGAATCATCATGACTACCCACCTTTTGACATAAAAATAATAGGCATAATTTCAGCTGAGATCAAAGTTCTACAATTACACGTAGTATATAAAATACTACTGGTTGCAGTCTGAACTTAATAACTTACAGATATTGAATGAAAATCTAAGTAGAGAAAGTAAATTTTTTTCCCCCCTCAGACTTATGTATATGTATACATATGCAGGCTGCTTTTTATTTCAAGACTTACTGGCCTGGCAAGACATCTGTCAAAACAAGAAAAAATACCTAGTTGAAAGATATGTAAGTATGTACTTAAAATTAGTTTTCAAGTTTCACTGGAGTCACGGAGAGGAGCCTCTATAGTAGACACTTGCAAATGTTAGACAATGTATTGTTTCTTGCCTCAGCAGA
>JANHGL010016736.1:5613-30589 GCA_024611195.1 Ceyx melanurus
AAAAGATTATCTAGTCCAACCCCCCTGCCACAGCAGGGTCACCTAGACCAAGTCACCCAGGAACAGATGCAGGTGGGTCTTAAGTGTCTCCAGAGAAGAAGACTCCACAACCCCACTGGGCAGCCCATTCCACATCTCTGTGACCCTCACTTTGAAAAAGCTTTTCCTTGTGTTTCCCCTAAACCTCTTGTTCTCCAACTTACTCCCATTGCTTCTTGTCCTGTCATTGGATGACATTGAGAAGAGTCTGGCTTCATTCTCCCTACACTCGCCCTTAATGTATTTATAAACACTAATGAGGTCCCCCCTCAGTCTCCTCTTCTCCAGGCTAAAGAGCCCCAAGCTCTCTCAGCCTCTCCTCATAAGGGAGACGCTCCACTCCCTTCAGCATCTTAGTAGCCCTGTGCTGGAGTCTCTCCAGTAGCTCTCTGACCTTCTTGAACTGGGGTGCCCAGAACTGGACACATTATTCCAGATGAGACCTCACCAGCACAGAGTAGAGGGGAAGAGAACCTCAACCTGCTGACCACACTCTTCTTAATGCATCCCAGGATGCCATTGGCCTTCTTGGCCAGTGCAAGGGCACTTTGTTGGCTCATGGTCATCCTCTTGTCCACCAGGACTCCTAGGTCTTTTTCCCCAGTGCAGCTCTCCAAAAGATCAGTCCCCAGCCTATATGGTTACATGGGGTTGTTATTCTTCAGATTCACTTCACACTTCATATTGTTAAATTGCATTAAATTTCTCCCTGCCCAACCCCCCAGCCTGTCCAGGTCATGCTGGGTGGCAGCACAGCCTTCTGACATTCAATAACCAGGCTCTTACATCTCCCCAGTTTAAGAGAGACAGGGATCTACTGGAGAGAGTCCAATGGAGGCTCTGAGGATGATTAGAGGATAGAACATCTCCCCTTTGAAGAAAGATGGAGGGCACTGGGACTGCTGAGTCTTGAAAGGAGAAGACTGAGAATGTACCTTATTAATGTCTACAAATGTCAGAAGGGTGGGTGTCAAGTTGAAGGAGTCAATCTCTTTCCTGAAGTGCCCAGTAACAGGGCAATGTACAATGGGTATAAACTTGATCATAGAAGGTTCCACCTCAGTGTGAGGAGGAACTTTACTCTAAGGGAGATGAAGCCTGGAAAAGCTGCCTGAAGAGGTTGGTGAGTCTCCTTACCTAGAGATTTGCAAAATCCATCTGGATGCATTCCTGACTGACATGCCCTGGGTTATCGTCCTCTGGTAGGGGGGGTTGGACTTGATCATATCCAAAGGTACCTTACAGGCCCTATATTCTATTATTGTATGTTTCTATGATTTAAGATGTGGGGACAGGTGGATGGCAAGGTCAGTATATCTGAAAATACTTTCTTACACCTATCTACCTGTCTATATATTTGTTTATGTCTGTCTTCTCTGTTTCACATTACTGTGAAGGTTATTCACAGAGGTACTGAAAAACACTTTAGAGACAATGCAGTCATTAATCACAGCCAGCACAGGTTCATGAGGGGAAGGTCCTGCTTAACCAAATTAATTTTCTTTTATAACAAGGTCACCCACCTAGTTGACCAAGAAGACAACAGATGAGGGGGTTTGAGGATTTTAGCAAAGCTTTTGCTGCTGTGTTTCACAGTATCCTCCCAGAAAAATGTCAAGCAGACAGGTGCACAGTGCATTGAGTCAGCAACTGGCTGATGCTTTAAGGTCAAAGGGTCATATCAGGCCATTGGACTGTCACCAGTGGGATTTACTAGGGCACAAATTTTAGGGTGAGTTCTTTTCAATGTTTTAGTAAATTATCTGTACACAAGAATTGAATCTACATTCAGTATCTGTGAACTATACTAAACTATGAGGAAATGTAGAACCCCTGAAGGGCAGAGCCACTACAGAGAGATCTGTATAGAGAGCTGGACAATCATCAGCCATATGGAATTTAACAAGACCAAGTACCAGTGGTTATATGTACAGTAGAGTATGAGAGACTGGAAAGCAGACCCACAGAAAGACATTTAGAGGTTTTGGTTGGTGGAAAGTGAAATATGAGTATGACCTGATAGACAAAAAAGCCAGCCATGCATCAAGGACAGCATCATTAGACATCTGACTTTCCCACTCTACACTGCACTGGCACAGCACCACCCCAAGTACTGTGTGCAGTTTTAGGGTGCTTCAGTATAAGGGCATCAGACTATTAGAATTTGTCCAAAGGAGAGTGGCCAAGATGATGAAAAGCCTTAAGAGCAGGACTTAGGAGGAGCATCTGAGATCACTTGGCTTGTTCAGCCTGGAGAATGCTGAGGAGTGATCTGAGTGGAGTGCTACAATGGATGGATATAAGCTCTACAAATGGAATAGGAAAGATAAAAAGGGTGGTGGGGTGGTTATATAAGGGAGTGTTTTGATTGCATGGAAGTCAACAAGTGTGATGGACCAGTTGAATGTCTATGGGTAAAGCTGAGGAAGGCCAATGGGGCTGATATCCTGTTGGGAATCTGTTATAGACCACCAGCCAGGAGGAGGAGACAGATTAATTGTCCTGCAGACAGCTGGCAGAAGCCGCAAAACTGCAGACCCTTATTCTTGAGGGAGATCTCAACTTACCAGATATTTGCTGGAAATATAACACAACAGACAGGAAACACTCTAGGAAATTCCTGGAATGTCTGGAAGAGAACTTCCCGACTCAGCTGGTAAGTGAGCCCACCAAGGGAGGTGACTTGCTGAACTTGTTTACAGACAGAGGTCAGCTGGATGATTTGATGGTCGGAGGCCATCTTGGGCTTAGTGACCATGAAATAATAAAGTTCTCAATTCTTCGACAAGTAAGGAGAGGGAGCAGCAAACCTATTACCATGGAATTCCAAAGGACAGACTTCAACTTGTTTTGAACACTAGTTGAGAAAGTCCCTTGGGGTACAGTCTTAGAGAGCAAAGGAGTCCAAAAAGGCTGGAATTTTTTCAAGAATCAATCCTTAAAAGCTCAGAGGCAGCTATCTCCACGTGTCATAAGACAAACTGGCAGGGAAATTGACTGACCTGTTTGAACAGGGAGCTATTCTGGGATTTTGGAGAAAGAGGAGAGTCTATCATCTATGGAAGAAGGGGCTGACTACTCAAGAAGAGTATAGGGATTTAGTGAAGATATGTAGAAAGAACATAAAAAAGGCAAAAGCTAAGCTAGAACTCAGTCTGGCCACCACTGCAAAGATAATAAAAAGTGTTTTTACAAATATATAAACAAAACAAAACAACAACAAAAAAAAACCAAACTAAACCAACGGAAAAAAACCAAACAGGAGAATCTCCACCATTTATTAGATGAGAGGTGGAATACCTTTCAAAGGTGAGGAAAAGGCTGAGGTACTTAATGCCTTATTTGCTCAGTCTTTAATAGTCAGTCCAGTTATCCTTCTGGTATTCAGTTTCCTGGGATGGAAGATAGGGATGAAGATGAGAATAATCCCCTCACAATCCAGGAAATAGTAGTGAATGACCAGCTAAACCAATTGGACAACCATAAGTCTATGGGCCTGGATGGGATCCACCCAAGAGTTTTAAGGATGCTGGCAGAGTAACTTGTCAAGCCTCTCTCCATCATTTATCAGTAATCCTGGTCATCTGGGAGGTCCCGGATGACTGGAGGGAGATAACTAAGAAACTCTGCCTAGCTAGCCTTAAAACCATGAAGGACTGCTGCTGTCTGGAAGACCTGGATCTGATATCAAAACATTGGGTGACTTCAGGCAGAACATCCCACTTCTCTGTGCTCTTTCACATCTGCTACAAGGGGGATGGAAAACTGCATTTCTACAAACTAGGTAATAATACACAAGCTATAATCAGCATTCCTTCTCTGGCAAATGTGCAGCCTGCCTTCAGTGGTGCAGGGCAAGTAAGAGAATACTGCAATCCTTTTGGTTTTTTCCTTTATTTCTACTTCTGCACTTTCCATTACTACTGCATGGTGTTTACTGAAGAAATTACCTGAAGCATATGGTAATGATCTGTTGTTTTGGTTTGTTGTTCGTTTTTGGTTTTTTTTTTCTCAGATTCTGTGAGCATGAAACGAAACCTTCAGGAAGTAGTCACCTTCTCAGGGGCTACAAAAAGCCATTGTCGAGCAGACCCAGTAGACTTCAGTAGAGATTACCCAGGTGAAGACCCTTTTTCAGATGGGCACCAAAGCACATGCTTACCTGAAGTATGTGAGCAATCTCATTCAAGCAAATAATTAGTCATTAGACTTTGAAGTGAATAATCTTGTTCCTACTCACCAAATGACATAAACATGAGGTGTTTCATTCTCAGCAAAGCCAATGGCAAATGTCTCATGAAGAACAGTCGGTGTAAAGGTCATTGGCCAGGGATCAGCCCAACCACATGTTCCAAACAATGCCAAAGTCAGACTGTGGAGGTCTGTGGCAGTCTTCCCACAGATGGCAGGAATTCACTATTTTATTATTCTATGACATGCAACTCTTCTGAAAGGCATTTTCAGGTCTATAAAAGTGATGTAATTCCGCAGTGATCAAATATAAAAATATTTTGTGGGAATTATTTTTTCCTTATATTTTACTGAGAATTCATGATGAACCTAATATAATTATGTTTTTTACCTTCTTTTCAATTTATACTCTTATAAGAGGGTGGTTTTTAATTTCTTCCTGCATCTCACCATTTCTTTTTCTCATAATTTAATAATAATAAAAGCTAATAGATCACATATTTTCAATGAAAAATACTTACTTTTGATAAGATGAAATATGAATAGATTTCGTTATTGAAAGATCTGAAGAAGTTGCACAGTAGAGCCTGTTCAGTCATAAAATGAATGAGGAAAGTCTTGCACATTTGTAGTGCTGTGTTTTATGTATAAAGCCTACTGCATTTTTTCAGGCAAGATAATGGATATGGACAGACAAATAATCAAAAAGAGTGTCTATTTTTCAGACTATTTTTCACAGCTAGAATTTAACAAACTAAGATAGAGTAATAAAAAAAGCTATTTGTGTACTAATGTACTATATTGTCATTAGAATTAATTTTTGAAGTAAAAATCTCATTGACATAATTTTATAATGCAGAAGAGGAAAAAAAATCATACAAAATCCCATTTTTGTGGATGAAATTTGTTATATACTGTGGGTATATATTTCATCCAAATTTCAGTATCTATAGTAATTAACTGACATAATCAGTAGATCTTCCTATTTCTGAAAGAGGGAGAACAGAGAAGGTTCTCCATAAGCAGAAGCTCCCTATGGAGCAGTTGGTGTTCTCTGAATCGGTCAGATTTAGTATAACAATTGGTGACTGTTTCTCTATTAGTTTGCTTTACATTATCATTAAAAAAGAAACTACTTGTATACACATATCATGTACATAGGTCTTCACTTGACATCTGTGTCTCTCAGAGTAATCAGTACTGTTAGTAAGTCCATCAAACCAGTGCAGAGGACACAGATAGTGTAATATTGCTAGTGATTACACTATTCCAACACTCAGTCCTTTTATAGCGGGCGTGCTCAAGAAAAAACAGTGTCTTCCTAACAGGCAAAAAACCCAGAATTAAATTGGAATAAAGAGTTATAATTTGTGCTCTGCCTCCAGTTTCTTACTAAATTGTAAGAAACAGACTATCCAGCACATAAGTTTTGTTTTGTCACAACAAAAAAAAGTATTAATTTTATATCATCATTTGAGCTGATTCATTATGAGTCAATATAAAGAGCACAATCACAGTAAAACATGTTTCAGGCCAATTAACAGCTTGTGACACTATGCCAGTTACATTAATTAACCGCACTGATCAGTACTAGCTATAAAAATCTCACGTGTGCTAATGTTTATACAGCACCCTGTGATTTAAAATGGAAGTTATCCTTCCTGGTTTTAGCCACATTAATCTTTCATTTGAGAGTTGTGCTACTCTTGTACATGATGCCAAATCTAGCTAGGTTACTCTTTGCCTTGTGAGCTAAAAAAACCTGTGTGCTGGATTATCATCGCCTCCCAAAGACATCAGCTAATTTCATGAGCAAGTTACAGAGGTCTCAGTTTCCAAAGCAGAGACATGTGTGAGAGTAAATAAAGTCCTCTGAACACCTTTGTTTGTCCCAGGGACAGAACACAGAGCACAAAGGAAGATGTTCACTAAAATGCAAAACAATAGGTGGGGAGATTTGCAAAGGATGTTTATGTAGCTAGGCACTTGACACTCATTCAAGCCACTCATTCATTGGTCAGTTAAAGGCAGTTCCCAATTATATCCTCATTTGAGCACCCAAACACTGAGCTACACTAAACCTGTGAGCTTTCAGGAAAGCACTGTCACTAACAATAACAGACCACACTGCGTCACAAGTACTATGTGTGGGGGAATATCTGTTGCAAAGCCAGACACTGCCTCTGGAAACCACCTACATTTTGTATTGTATTTTCCTTTTAACTCGTGGAATTAAAAAAAATATAAATGTACAACTACACACCTACAACTTTTGCTAAAAGCCTACACAAAAAAAACTGAGTTAAAATGCTTCCCAATGAAAAAGGTCAATCCCTGTTCATAATAGATGTCCCAGCAATGTCATTATTCCTCATTTACACAGGAATATTTTGACACATTTTAGAAGAGTGAGCAAAAGAATAACTTTTTTTTTTAAATCATCAGGAAAAGTGAGTATACTCTGTCATGTTTTGCCATCCTCGAGAATACTCCAGGCATTTTTCAAACACCCCACTCCTTTAATCTTGGTATTTCAAAATAGATTGTGTCCTTTTGCAAATATATATAACTAAACAGTTTTTCTGGAACAGATCAAAGGTGCATACTGCTTGTAACAGTGGCCACAAGCACAAGCTATGGACAATGGGCTTCCCACTAGTGCCCTTCTTGCAGCTTCTAATTCTCCTTAGCTCACAGATGTCCTGAGCCTGACATGGTTCCTATGCATTGACCAGTCCTCAGTGGACTTTTCTTTCATTATTTTGCTCCTGAGACTATTTATTATTTGGCACTTTTCCACATAGACTTCTATCAGCCTGATGAACCAGGCTCTGCTCATGTCAAATCCAGTCCTACTTTTGTTGTCCCCAGCGCTCATATTGGAAGAGACTGCAAATAAATGACCCTGCCTGAAGCAGTTTTTTCATTATTTGACAATCTCTGAAGAGAAGTTACACTGGCCTGGTATCTCAGACATAGCCAGCCTCTACCACATTTTGTCATGTGCTGTGCCATGCACAGGACAGCTGAAGTTTTACTGTTGAGCTGCGAAAAAGCTTAGTGGCAATAAGGACATAGCAGGGTGGTATTCTACCTTCTTTGTTATCATTAGCTTTCCTGAAGTCTTCTATTTTCTAAGCAGCTTACTTAATTTGCATGTAGAACTGGTAGGAGCTGAATAATAGCCATCAGCATAAATATGCAAAAAGTTCAAATGCTTTATTTTTGGAAGGTTTTATTTTTGTGCTGGACAATTAATCAACAAAATTATTTCATTTCAGCATGTCTTGGTTTGATCCTAAACAGGACTAATTCTCAGTAATTTTACTTTTCAGCTCAATCTCTTATAACTAACTGAACCTTCTGAAGTAAATGGCATCTTCTTTTCAGAGTGTCTTCTTCTAGAAGTGATAGTGTTTATGTTTATAGTTAATACCAAGGACTGTTGTGCAAAAAGTCTTTTGCTTATACTTGCTCCTATTGAAACCAAGGTCATTGATAAATCTTGTGTACCATGTTGGGGGAACCATAAGTAAGAGGTTGTGCCTGGGAGGAAGAGTGGACAGGACAGGACAGGACAGGTGACCCTAAACTGACCAGTGAGGCATTCCATCCCAAATAGCTCATATTCAGTATAAAGCTGAGGGATTACAAGGGTTGAGCTCCCTTTAATGGCTGACATCAGAGAAGGATTCTCTCCATTCTGCCTTTAATCCCAGTATGTGCCTTCCTGAATCCAGTTCCAGAATCAATCTCCCAAATCCAGTTCCCATCTGCTGCTGAGTCCAGTGTGGGATTTCCCTTGTGTCTGCTCTACATCAGAGGTGATTATGACATACCTACCATGAGGTGGGACTGGGCCTGATATTGTTTTTTAATCTATTTGTATTTATTTAATTTTCTTTTCCAATCCATAAATCTTGCTCCCTTGTTCCCCTTCTCTTCCACTTGGGGAAGGGAAGGTTAATAGAGAGCTTCTGTCATTCATCTAATCGCCAGGCCATCACTAACCCTTGACACAGTAGAAGAAATAGTCTTAATACAGATCTTTAATGGGATTGATACTGCTGACATAGTGGCATGGAATAAGGAGAAAGGAGCTACTGCTATTTTTTCCTGAGGCAGTAACAGTGAGGTCCTGTGGGGAAACATTTGGGTAAGTCACCATGAGTTACAGTCAAAGATGCCTACTGAAAAGTGGAGCAGGGGCAATTTATACTCTTGGGATCTCTGTATGGAGGCAAGAACAATTGCCAGAGCAAAAACCACACACTG
The DNA here is from genome assembly GCA_024611195.1 of Ceyx melanurus. Classification (NCBI taxonomy): domain Eukaryota; kingdom Metazoa; phylum Chordata; class Aves; order Coraciiformes; family Alcedinidae; genus Ceyx; species Ceyx melanurus. Next base: position 14,119 of record JANHGL010016736.1, read on the forward strand.
TCACTGGGACTTAAGAGGCTGACTCTTGGTTTTTTTGTTTGTTTTTTTTTCATGTATTTATTCATTCTTACTGCCTCTTTTCCTTTCAGATTGCTAAAAAAATTAAGAAAAAGCCCCAGCACATACTGAGCCTAATGAACAACGTCCTTTTCTTCTACAAGAGGTGAGGGGGAGTTTGTCTTCTTACATGCCAAAAAAATGACTAAAGCAATCTGCTGCACACTGCACACTGTTCATGAGTGCTGTCAATATAATTTTTTAGCACTTACTTCTAAGGCACTGAATCGGAGCATGCACATTGGAAAAGCTCCTGCTGATGGGGTCTCTGTCTGCAGTCCCATGTCTTGTCACACTTCCACTCCCATCCCTCTCTCTCGACCTTGGATGGTCCCATGTCTGAGACTTAGCAGTGCAGGTAGAGTCTGAAAGTTAATTAAGCATCTTGAGAAGTCTCATTGGCTCCAAGGAGTTGGACAAGTGTCCTCAGCTAATACTCACTGGATGGGAATGGGGCTGAGAACCCCCCATCTGTTCAGGGCTGTCTCCCATCAGCTCCTGATAATGGTATAACATTGCTCATGCTGTACCTGCTGCAGCATGGGGAAGGAAAATAATGTCCTTACACAAGGGATGCTACTGAAACATGGCTGCACTCCACATCCTCTTTGTCATGTTTCTCTCCCTTTTTCAACTACCCTGTACCACACATCTAAACCTTTACCTACCCTTTCCCCCTTTTCTCCTTTTTCAGTTCCTCTCTCCTTACGTTGCAAAAAGCAATTCCTCCAGATCTCTTATCACTATGTCTCTCCTCCAAGTCCAGCATGTTTTTTTCACTTTTTTGTGTTCACCTGGCCAACTTTTTCTGTGTAATAGTCACAGGTCCACTCTGGGAATGAAGCAGGCAACACTGGAATTTCTTGGTTAGTGCACTGAAAGAAAGTCCACAATCACTTGCTTTAGGCAGCCCCTATAGCAAAGCTGAGTTTTTCAGTCCGTATCTGTATTCCATAAAATTTACTTTCTGTTTGCAGACCATGAAACCTTTCAAGACACAGTCCTTCAAGCAGAAATCAGAATGATGCAGTTTTAAACACAGTCCCTATACCCATTAAGCACTTTCATGCATCCATGTTGGGACCATAATTGTTGGACTCAATGATCTTAAGGGTCTTTTCCAAAAGAAATGAGTCTATGATAAATGTAGCTTGAAGTAGCAAAGCTTCTGATTTACGATGGTGCCGCATACACCAAATTGGCTTTCTCTCCTAAAGGAAGCTATAGCTACTGTGTAGGGTAATTAGAAAGTACCAATTCACTAGAAGACAAATACATACAAAGCCACACCATTGACTAATATTTTTCTTGTGGGGTCAGCAAGATTTCACTGACAGGGCAGAAACTGTTACTGCTTAAGCCTCCATCCTCTTTAGAGGTAACCTTAGGAAACCACAGAGCTTGCCTCAGCTGTCCTAAATAGCCACCCTCCATCAAGAAGACACAGGCCCAGCAAGTTTAACACCACAACAAACACTGTTCTGTTGTTAATGGTCACAAACACCTGCCTTTGCTCTAATCCCCTACCCTGAGGCTGCCAGGACTTGTGCACCTTGGTGCACTGAAAAGAGGGAGGTAGGAGCTGTCGCCACTCCTCAGGTCTACAGAGGGCAGTGCACTGTAGATGCCAAAGAGCTGTGAGGGTTGTCCTGAGATGAACAAGGCAGCTGCGTGTATCCTGTGACTTTCACATCCATCATCTCACAAGACCTCTTATAGAGTTGAAAGAGTCAGCCTAGAGAAAGCTCAGAAGACAGGAAGAAAAGGGTGGCCTTAATCTGCAGAATTTCAAGCCATATTTTTGTGGGTACAGCTCTATTTTTATTACAGCCTTTGTGCACAGTAGGTTGAATTCCACTCCTTTTCCTGCTGTGTAGCAGTTATGTGGGTAGCCCTGAGGACTTGGGGTTTGAAACTTTGCAAGCCTCCCAGAACCACTTGCTGAAGCCTAATTATTTTAAGAAAGCACTTGTTGCAAGTGGAAAGGTAGGTGTGTGTGTTCCCTGCCTGTTTGTGTGCATGGATACTGTTGCTCTGTAAGCCAGTCCACATAGCTCTTTGAGATTTATGCCAAAACATCATTCCAGAATATGCTTCACCATGCACAAAAAATCATCGAGCCATCTCAGAGATTAACACTACTCTCAAAAACACACAAGCATGTTCCTGTGTCATATGGGCTATTGCCTATCGTAACTCTTTAAACCAATTGTTCAAAAACTCTTCATTTTTAAAATGAAGTCAGTATGGAAGAAGGAGTGGCCTAGTAGTCAAATCTGCATCAGAATTTCAAAACTAATACTCAGCAACGTAAGAAATTACTCATTCATGTTACTACAGGGTTTCAGTGGTACAGTTGGATGAAGTGAATGAAATTGTAAAGAGAAGCACCATCTGCTTTTGTCAACCCAGCAACAAGAGGAGTGCTTGGTATGTCACCCCTGAAGCTGTCATTGCAGCCACACCTCACGGTATCTTTCCAGCCAGTAAGAAACATACCTCTCCACATAGTCACATCCCCTCACTGGTCTGGATTACTCAAGAAAATAATCAGATGCTTACAAAACCGTGGCTGTAAAACCTGAGAGTCACTTGTTCTTGGGAAAAAAAAACAAAACAAAAAACAAACAAGTGGAAAGCAAAAGCCTGTACAAGGACTTCTAGCATAAGGACTCCCAGTCCCTTTGACTTTTTAAACTTTCTCATTCCCAGAAGACATCAGAGTATTTACTCTTTCCATACTGCTACTCTGGCTTTAAATTTATTGCCTAACAGTTAAAACATTCATCTTTACAAAAGGCTGCAAAAGCAATATGCCAGTGCTCCTCACCAAGGCAGCTACATACATCTTTAAAGAATGGGCCTGATTCTGCTTTTCATTACACTAGTTTTATATCCATGCAGCATTTCTGATGCCAACCAAGGCAATGCAAGTATTCTCCATGCTCTGTAGTTTTTACAGACAGCATTAAAATAACAACCCATTTGCAGTATTTTGTTACCCATTAAGTCTTTGCTAGTAAAATACATCTTCTCATGACCTTAATTACAGAAGATGAACTCAGTGTTTACCTGAGCAAAAGTATGGTAACTGCTGACATCCTTCCCTCTACACCATGTCACAATGACTACAGGCACTCCCAGAGCACTGAAAAAAGTCAGTGCTGCTGGACAGGGTAAGGCACAGACTTTGTATCATGATGCAAGCATGAAGGAAAGCTGAATGATTAATGCAGAGCTCCCTCCAAAACAGGTTATTGGTTAGTAGCTGAAATAAGGAGAAAGGCTAAGATGCTGTACTATATGACATGGACATGAAGAGGGCTCTGCTGAAGTTACAAATCCTGGTGTGATTAGAGATGAAAAATAAGTCCAGCTGAATTCAGTAAAACTGCCATTTTGCATGAGCTGAAGATGCAGTGTGCACAATTACCTGTCATTCATTTCACTTAGACTGGTCCTGCAGGCAACTAGAGCTCTAGCTTCTCAATAGAGCTGTGCCTGAAAAGTCTACTACACTGTGAAAAGCTTTTCAGTAGCCTCCTTTTAAGTATCCACTCTGAACATGGCTAATACATCTGTAATCATCTGATGCATTTTGGTTCTTGTGTCTGTTTGTTGTGACCTTTTTAGATTATAAATTTTTATTTGGAAGTCTGATGTCATTTAATATATATGATTATTATGTCTGAAGAACCCACATGCTTTTGATCTTCAGCTATCTTATATAATTTATCTCTTTCTGGTAAGATAAAGGAAGGATGGATAGTAGCTTGCATTGTGGCCAGTGTTATGGTACAGAAAACTTGTGTTAAAAATCTGCCTGATGTAAACTTTCTTGTAACTTTCTTAAAATACTATATGCTTCATCTGACATAAAGACCTTAATTCTTAGGCAGAAGACTGAATTCTTGGATTTTACACTGTTACATATAAGAAATCTTCATCTACACAGTAGATTAAAAACAAAAAAAAAACACCACAAAAACAAAACAAAACAACAACAAAAAAAACCCAAACAAACAAAAAAAACCCAACAAACCACAACACATGAAAGAAACACCAACAAAAGGGAGGAAGATGAGACCTTCACTGTATTGTTGAGATACTTTTGTGATGGGAAGATTATAAACTGAAAAGCATAGCAAAATGGTATGTGGTGCTCAGGCACAGGCATGAAGGGCACACAGCTATTTCATAGAGACCTGTATAGCTTAGAATCCACCTCTTCAGTCAGTTTCCAGTTTTCTCTCATCAGCTCTGTGGGAAGAGCTGAGAGTGAGAACAGTGATTGTCATTCCTGAGACTGGAAAAAAGAGACATTAGGAGTTTCACTTCATGCTGTCTTCCTCCTTCCTTTTCAATAAAAGCAAGAAGATATGGAAGATATGACAATTATCAAGCTATACTAATTTGCAACATCAAATTAGTGAACATCTTCCACTGGTAAATAGAATTAGGATTCTGCTTTCCATTCATTCACATCTGCCTCCTGAGGTAAGTATTCATTCAAAAAACTCTGTATTTTTTGTGTCGTGTCCTTCAATAAAACATTCTACCTATACACAAAATGGTTCCACCCACAGACTAAGGTATTACAGGCCAAAGCTCTTTGTTTTCTTTTTTTTTTTTTTTTAACAAGTCTGAGTTAATGCAGGAGAAATTTTCCTCTGAAAATTTATTAAGAATAAGTGAACTATTACAAGATTAAAATGCAACTTCTGAATATTAAATATTGTCTGTATATTAAGTACCAAAATTAGAATCCCCAAACCCCTTCAAAAGTCTGTTTGTTCATATTTGTCCACAAAAACACTGGTGGTTTCCACCACTCCTTTCCCACCCATAGACATAAGGTTTGTGGTTTTAGTACAGCCAGTTCCCATACTTCATAAATCCTGCCCAAAATCTAGAGTAGAGTAGCCAGGGACAGAAGGCAGACCTTCACAATCCAGTCTGAAATCTGTCTTGGCTGATTTTCTACACTGAGTTGCAAACAGTTATGTAACACGTGTCTCTGTTTTAGCTAACAGAAATTCCATACTCTGATTTGAAGTCTGAGGGAGAGGTGGGCACAACTTCCCAAAGTGCCTGCTCAAAAAGGAAGGATTGCTGTCCACTTGTAGGAACACAACTTACTCTGCAGGGAGTAGAGTAAGAAGCTATTCATTTGAACCCAGGAAGTCTTACTCATCAAATCCTTACTTACTGCTGTGCTTGGAGGCTTCACCATCTGCCAACACAGTACAATTCTCAGACGGCAGTTTGAGGCAACTTCCCTTAGTAGACCCACTCAGGACTCTCTCTGGGCCTCAGAATGATTTCTGTTACAACAGTTAGAATCACTTAGCAATCTCAGTTATTAAAAACACAGATACATATTTGTGTGTCTCTCATCATGAATCAAAATGAGCAAAAAATTTTCTCCAGGAGCTGTACGCTGTGTCTTCAATGTGCAATGATCTCACAATAAAATATGAATAAATCCAGTCTAAATATAATGCTGCATGACATCATATGCCTTCCAAAACAGACTTATTAATCATGAAACGTAATAATTCTTGGCAGGTTTTCAAAGCTACTTAAAAAGTTTGTTAGACTGAGACATTAAGTCATGTAAGGGGGGAAAAGTGAGTGATAAAAACAACACTACTCATCTATGCTAGTCATTCTTTTAGTATGTCGCAGACCAAAATGGTAAAGAGGATGGGGTAAAATGTATATACTACAGGACTTCTGAAAGAGCAGGTCCCATTTTGTAGCTTGCTGAGCATATAGTACAGTAGGTGCAGCATTTTAGGCTTTATTTGTCTTTGAAAAGGGGAAAGACAAGTTAAGAAAACACATTACAGAAAGATAAGGTTTACCTGGAATCAATAGTCTTCATTACTAGATTGAAAATAATTACATATTCTCCATATTTATTTAGTATCTCCAACAAAGGATCACAAAACAAATAATAAAAACAGTGTATAGATATATATAATTACAGTAATTGTAAGTGCAATATTATAATATCCTTTCCATCATAATGTCTGTCACACTATTTGCCTATGATTGTAGCACTGAGGAGTAACACTATTTTTATTTGCTTAAATCAGCTTGAGGATACAAATCACAAGTAAATCTGCAAGAGTGGAAAGCATAGTTCCATGCAACTGGGACTCTGTGTTCTCTCTGTCCTGTTTTCATGAACACAGAAGTATTTGGGCCCTTATAGTGGTCACCACCCTTCCAAAGACAGCAATTAGAGGTATTGGGAAACATTGGGATAGGGTTTGGAGAAGATCCCATTCACGCCTGTTCACACCAGAATGGTCTGTTGAAATCTTGTGAAGTGTGTGTTGTCTACTACCTTCACTGGGCATACAAGCGATTGCATGACCATGTATGTCAAAATATTGCCAATTACTATTTCAACAAAAACATGTTGAGCCTCCAGGCAGTATCTGATACCCACTGGATACTCATAGTATACCTCCTGTGGGAATCAGAAATTACTACAACTACTGTATGAAACAGGCTGGCAATGCACTTATAGCCCTTTGAAGGCAAAATTCAGCTACAGGGAAATAAATCTGCTGAAGGACCTTAAAAAAAGAATTATTCTGAAGCATCTTTTTTTTCAGCTCTTCAGATGTTACAGCTCATGGAGTGAATTTGCCTGTGAAATACTTTTTCTACCTTTCTTCAAGATTTTGTCCTAGATGAGCTCTCTAATCCAACTGACTGTATGGTCTCATGAACAGTTTGTATCTTTCCAGCTGGAAGTCAACTATATTGAACTAAACCCATTCAGTAGAGGTGTGTTAAGGTCAGAAACTATTTTACTTGCAATAGTGAATGGCAAAGATAATGTTAGTCAAGTATAATATAATAAGAATAAATGCAAGGGGTAAGAGCCTTTAATGACAGCAGCACTGCTAAAAGAAAAGCTTACTGAATTTCCTTATGAAAACTACCTTTCATTACATATTTTTTCCTTCACTTCCAAGGGCTACTCATGAAAAGGTTTTGTAATGCAAATATATTAATGATCAACTGTCTAAAATACTACAAAATTATTCTATGGTTTCCCTGCGGTCTATAACAGGTGGTATAAAAAAAAATCAGTACAAAACTTGAAATATATCTGATTACACATCAGAAAATCACTGTAGTTATAATCAGCTCTAAATAACAATCCTGCAATTGTTCTGCATTTCTTCTGAATGTGTACTTGTTTGCCCAAATGGCAAAACTGAATATCCTAAAGGTTTTAAAGATTATTCTGAAAACCTAGACTGTTTTTTAATTACAGAAAAAAAAAAAAGCTGTAAAGTTAATATATGTTAAAGGTATTATATGAAGGTTCTATGTTTAAACTTCTTTTCAACATTACACACAGTATGGTGACAGAAACCAAAATCTTTAGATAATCTATCTTTTATATACTCTGCAGGAAAGAGAACTGTTAGATAAAGGGTGAGCATCACAGTAGGAAATCAATAAAATGATGAGTAGCACCTTAAAGAAGAAGAAAGCCACACAAACTGTCATTACAAATTAAGGGTTTGACCACAATTCCTGTATATCTACTGTTCAGAAGTTGAACCTGAGTTCTTATTGCAGAGAAAATGGATGCTGCTTATAGCTGGTGACCCAGAAAATGTAGTAATGTTAATGCAATTTTTTTCTGTTTTCTGGCATCCAGTGAAATATCTACAGCAATTAAAAAAATCTTACACCTCTTTTAGTTTGTTTGTTTTTTTTCCAAAGATACCATTAAATAAAGGATATCTTCCAATAAAAAAAACTCCCTTATGGTGAATGACTTCTGAGATATAAACTTCTTAGAGAAGTTTAACATGAAACAAAGAGAGAGGTAACAAATACCCTTCTTTCTTGTCCATGAAGTAATGTCTTAGTATGGTACCAGCTTGTGACAGTTATGATTATCAGACTTCTCTTTTCCCCCAGTGTTTTAAGAACTACTTCAAAGCCATAACATAAACATGCAGCAAAGCAAAACAAACAAACAAACAAAACAAAAACAAACAACAAAAAACCTCACAACCAAACCAAGAGACCTAAGCAGAATGAAACAGGCTAATATTGTCAATAAAAGCCCATGCCTTTTCCAGGGCAATACACTGTACAGTGGAAATGCAGTGATGAGAGTCACCAGCCACATTGCACTTCCTGTTCTAGATTAATCTCTTTATCTTTCTCAGACTTGCTCATACTTTCAATCCCTACTCCTTGTGATGATAACCTGTTTATGAGGGCCATTAGGCAATGCATCTGCTTATCAACTTAAACAAGAAAAATAGTAGTAATAACAAGTGTCCTAAGGTCAAAAACAGAATGGATGGTTTGGGTGCATACCGAAGCTTTTGCTTCTGTTACTTGTTGCCCTGCCCAGGCGCTAGCAAAAAACAGTGCTGAGTGTGATGGTCTTTTGGTAAGTGGTTGCTCAATAATAGTATTTTGGCTCCATGTGGACTTCAGTTCCTACATCACTATATCCATCATTCTCCTACAGTTTCAAGGGCACCAATTATTAGCCTGCATTTAATTTGAGTACTATGTTGACAACCAAATCCATCATGAGCTACTTGAGAGTTTTACCCCAGGTTTCATTCTCAGCTGGGCTGAGGATGGCAAATGTAATTAAGTATGACTAAGTTGTCATGAAGGCTACAGAAAACATACCTCATATGGGATAGTTCATAGAATTATCTATGTTGGAAAGACCTTTAAGATTGTTGAGTCCAACCATTAACCTTACTCGCCCAAGTCCACCACTAAGCCATATCCCCAAGGACTACATCTATACATCTTTTAAACACAACCAGGTATGATGACTCAACCACCTCCCTGGGCAACCTGTTTCAGTGCCTGACAACCCTTTCAGTGAAAAGATTTTTCCTGGTGTCCAGTTTAACCCTCACTGGTGCAGCTTGTGGCCATTGCCTCTTGTTCTAAATAGCCCAAATTCCTTTAGCCACTCCTCTTGGGACTTGTTCTCCAGATCAGCTTAGTTGTTCATATACGGAGGGCTCTTGCTTGGTATACCTGACAGAACACTCAGGGAAATAAAAAACAAAACAAAACATCACAGAACCACAGAATTATTGAGGTTAAAAAAGACCTTTGAGATCAACAAGGCTTATGACCTATCACCACCACATTGGCTAGACCATGGCATTAGGAGCCACATCCAGTCTTTCCTTAAATACCTACTGGGTTAGTGACTCCACTACTTTCCTGGCCATTTCAATGTCTGATCACCGCCTGAGAGGAATTGCTTCCTAATATCCAACCTAAAACTCCCCTTGTGCAGCTTCAGGCCATGCCCTCTCATCCTACCACTAGTCGTCTAGGAGAAGAATCCAACACCCCTGACTACAAACTCCCTTCAGGTAGCTGTACAGAGTGATAAAGTCCCCCCTGAGTTTCCTCTACTCCAGGCTAAATAGCCTCAGCTCCTTCAGCCTCTCATAAAACTTTCACTCCAGTCCTTTCATCAGCCTCAATGTTCTCCTCTGAACCCTCTCCAGCACCTCAATATTCTGTCTTGAAGTGCAGGGCCCAGAACTGTACACATTACTCAAGGTGAGATTTCACCAGTGCTGAGTACTGGGAAAGAGTTACATCCCTAGTCCTGCTGGCCACACTAATCCTGATACAGGCCAGGATGTCATTGGCCTTCTGTGTCACCTGGGCACACTGCTGACTCATATTCAACCTTTTGTCAGCCAGTATTCCCAGGTATCTCTCTGCCAGGCCACTCTCCAGCCATTCATTCCCCAGTCTGTAGCACTGCGTGAGTTAACTGTGGCTGAAGTGTAGGACCCTGCACTTGGTCTTGTTGAATTTCATACTGTTGGTCTTGGCCCATTGACCCACCCTGTCCAGATCCCTTTCAAGTATCTTCCTACCCTCTGGAAGATTGACACTCCCTCTGCAATTTGGTGTCATCCACAGATTTATTAAGGGTAGACTCAGCCCCCTTATCCAGGTAGTCAATAAATATGTTGAATAGGACTGTGCTCAGTACTGATCCCTGGTCACCGTTGGTCACCATTCTGGTGACCATCACCAACTGGATGCAGCACCATTCACCACCAATCTCTGGGCCTGGTCATCCAGCCAGTTTTTAACCCAACAAAAGGTGCACCTGTCCAAATGACATGGGCTGTCATGTTTTCCAGGAGGATGTTGTGGGAGACTGTCAAATGCTTTGCTGAAGTTGAGGTAGACCACTTTCCCCTGATCCACTAGGCAGGTCACCCAGTCATCGAAGGAAATTAAATTGGTCAGTCAGGACCTCCCTTTCTTAAACATGCATGTTGCCTGCACCTGTTGTCCTGATTGTCTTCTACATGCCTCTTGATGTCACTCAGGATCACCTGCTCCATGACCTTGGCAGTCACCAAGATCAGGCTGACAGGCCTATAGCTCCCTGGATCCTCCTTCAAACACTTCTTATGGATGGGCATCACACTGGTCAACCTCCAGTCATTTGGGACCTCCCCAGTTAGCCAGGACTGGAGATAAATGATAGTGGCTTGGCCAGTTCTTCTCCAGCTCCCATAGCACCCTAGGATTAGGTCCCATCTGGACCCATAGATTTGTTGGGATCTGTAATGCAGCTGGGAATAATAGGCCTACCTTGAGCCTCTAGCAGAAAACACCAGGGGAAACTCAAGGTCAACCTCTAGGATTTTATAGTCAATGATACAAAGGATCCGAGGCCAACTATACTCCAACTGAAAAATAAATACTGGCAGAATATGTGGGAGTTTGAGCTGCTTCTGAAATGATTGATATTGAAGCACAGCTCCTTCTGGAGTGACAGTTACCAGTCCTAAGATGAATGTTCAAGGGTAAGTTTCCTGTTACATGGAGAGTTCAGATAGGGAATTTTAGAAATAATGATGTATTGGCCAGAAGGTAAAGACTTTAGAATGCCAGCAGAACAGGTGTGACACAGCCTAAAGAAGCTTCACTGTATAATCAGTTATCAGATAATGATAAAAATCACATTCTGTTTACTGTTGGATCTTTCCATCTTGTAGGAAACCACTGGAGGTGGAAAGCTGCTGTTTGGAGTCCCATACACTGAGTCACAGAAGCAGCTGAGGGAGAAATTGAATCATTAGTTTTCAGAGGTAAAAGCCATCCAGCTGTCTTTAGATATTGCTGTGCAAGACAAGTGGCCAAGCTCTACCTTTACATTGACTCATGGATTGCAGAAAATACTTATGGGGATACTTAAAACAATGGAAGCAGAATAACTGGCAGTGCAGTGGTAAACCCATCTGGTCTACCACAGTGTGGCCAGACATTGCTGCTTGGATTGAGAAACTAGTTGTAAACATCCGTCACATGAATGCCCATGTACCTAAAAGCTGAGCCACTGATCAGGCTGCTAAAGTGTTCCTGACAGATTTAGACTGGGAACCTAAAGGTGAACTATTTTTAGCCCAGTGGACCCATGACACTTCAGGTCACCAGGGAAGAGATGCAGCATATGGATGGGCTCATGACCGACGGGTGGATTTAACTTTGGATGCTATTGCGCAGGTTCTCCACAACTGTGAAACATGCGCCATAATCAAACAAGCAAAACAGTTAAAAGCTTTGTAGTATAGGGGACAATGGTTTGAGTATAAGTATGGGGGGGGCCTGGCAGGTTGATTACATCACCCTTCCTCAAACCTACCACGGTAAACATTATGTGTTTACAATGGTGGAAGCAACCACCAGATGGCTGGTAACCTATCCTGTGCCTCACGCCACTGCCTGGAACATCATCCAGAGACTTGAAAAGCAGATTCTTTGACGACATGGTACCCCAGAAAGAACTGAGTCTGATAATGGGATTTCTAAAATAACCTTATCAATAATTGGGCCAAAGAGCATGGCATCAGAGTAGGTGTATCACATCCCCTGTAATGCACCAGCCTCTGACAAAACTGAACAACACAATGGACTGTTAAAAACTATTCTGAAAGCAATGGGGAGTGGGACCCTCAAAACTTGGAACAAGCATTTAGCCCAAGCCCCATGGTCAGTTGACACCAGGGGATCCATCAGTTGAGCCAGTCCTGCCCAGTCAGATGCTTTACACACAGTAGAAGGGGATAAAGTCCCTGTGGTGTATGAGAGGAGCCTGTTGGGGAAAACTGTGTGGGGATTTCCTGCTGATGGTCTGTTCTGATATCCAATTTGCATTCACTAGCAGAAAGGTAGTCTTTCATTTTAAACCTTAATACTACCATTCTTTAATCTCATTCACCGTTTATGTAGTTGAGCTCTTATCTTGATGCCCATCACTGAAGCATCTGATGTCTCACAAGGATTAAATTAACAATAACAAATCTCTCATCTTTCCCATAAGGTAGGATTTGGATTTTGATTAGGAATAATTTAAGTCATTGTTAATTCTGCATTTGCCCTAGGTAGCAAACCACTGCTGTTGACTGAAACATTAGTAAACAGCAATATGATGAAACAAATCATCAAAGTAAAAAAAGTGGGTGTCAAAGCCTGAAGCATTTATAGAAATGCATTAGTCATGCCTTGGAAATCAAGCAAGAATTTGAGGAAGAGAGGGCAGAAGGCTAGAGAGGCCAAGAGGTAGACAGAACTAGCTGTAAATAACTTCCCTCAAGATAGCTGACTAACATATAGCACATGAGCTGAATCTTGTTTATTTGAACCCTGTAACCCCATACAGGTTTCTACTGGTCAAATGATTTGGAGATGGAGGTGCCAAAGGTTACTCCCTAATTAGCACTGTCAAACAACACACTCTCCTACACCTTTCCACCCAGGGCTGTCACGAGGACAGGCAAAGAGGCATGTCCCTTTACCACTGGGAGACACATGGAAATGGTGCTGGAAAATATCCTGCTTATCCCCTTTGGATCATATTTATACACAAGACATTTGATACAGCCCCAGAGTAAGACAAAGAGAGAAGGGTGGGATAGGCTGTTTGGGGGTTTATAATTTATTTACATTTCCTGATAATTCACAGCTGCTATTTTTCCATGAAATCTCATTTGAATATATCTAAATAGCAACTTTCAGAAGTATAGAAAAAACAATAAAGCCAACTATGATAAAATAAGTTTATTTGGATAGTGAAGTGGTTCTTCAACAACATAAATTGCAAATTAACATTCATCACAAGACTGGAACTTTGTTATTGTTATTTCAAGGGATGACAGTAGTATTAGAGAAATACCAGGTTGATATCCATAATGCAGGCTAATTCAATGGGCTGCTCCAGGAGGTATATGATAAGGCACAAACAAGTTTTGAGTAATTATTAACTAGGTTAACACAATGTGGTGTGCATGTGTGTGCATTGGATATATTACTCTTATGAAGTATATGAATGTGTCATATCTGCAATTCTGATTAGTCATGTCCGCTTGCAGACAGACTGAAAGTATTTGTTGTTAAGTATTAGCAAATTAGTCAGTGCACCCTAATGGATTAAGTGCAGAATATTGTCATACAGGTCACTCGTGATTCAAATATTGCACTTCGGTGAATTAATTCTGTTTGGGTTTTTTAAATTACCTTCTGTTCCCTTCTGCTACAATAGCTTCACCATTTAAAGAAACAAGAGCATGAGCTAGAAAACTGTGTTCACAGTTCATAGAATCATAGAATGTCAGGGGCTCAAAAGATCATCTAGCCCAACCCCCCCTGCCAGAACAGGATCAACTAGACCAGTTTAGCTAGTATTAGCCCAGAATTACATCACAGGAGTACTGAGTTCCTGCTTTTTGTTCAAATTTGCAGAATAAATGGCTCTGACAGCTCTCAGAGCCTGCAATAGCTCCTCTGTTTGTACCTTCTCTTTACCTCACAAAGTGATGTCATGCAGCTGCGCTCTCCTTTGCTCATTGTGTACTTGTGTCACCCTGATCTGCAGTCACTAAGATAAACCTAAGCCCCAAAAACCTCAGAATCCTGCTTCCCTCAGTCACATCTAGGTGAGAGGCCAGACCCATTCCCTGCCTAGCACCACTATTTGTCAGGTGCCACAAATGGATACAGACTATTATACCCACCATTATAAAAATGCTTTCCACTCAACTTCTACTAACAGCATGAGGAACCACAGCAGCAGGTTAGTAGGATGATTTTATATTTCCTGTGGCAAGGAAAACATTACTTATATAGTATTATTTCAAAACTACTGGAACATTTTGTTTAGAGAAATTCTACACACAATGAAGGCAGCAACCCTAAAGATCCTCACAGTGGTGGGTGTTGGGAGTCTGTTGCCTTTCCTCTTCAACTGCTTTATAGGAGTGAAAAGGAAACAGCTTTTTAAATATACTGGTAGCTGTAGATGAATTAGCAGTCTAAAAGTTTTGAGATCCTCAAATTCATGCCTGCAAACCAAGAGTCTGAGGTCTCAGCCAAAGAAAACATTCATCGCCCTTCCCACAGAGAGTTTCTGGCAGCTGCCAGAATCAGGTTTCAGGAAAAGTATTCTCATTCTTAATGCCTTGCACTTTGCTGAGGCAAGCCATGTCAAAAAGCTGAGGTGTCCCAACTCCAGAGTCACATTCCAGAAAAGTGTCCAGTGCCTAGGGGTCCCCAGTCCTTAGATCACCCAGACTCATGGTCAGACTACAGTATAGATCATCCATTTAAACACACCTATTTAAATAGGAAAACTGCTACTCTAACTAGCTGAATATGACAAAAAATATTTATCAAGCAGTCAGCTCTGATGATAATTCATAAAGTGGTTCTTAAAGGGTACAATCTTGTTTTTATTTTCAATAGGGAAGTTCTGGATTTCAGTAAAATTCCAAAACATATAGAATTTTAAGGAATACTTACATTGATTGAAAATTATCTCTGAAAACCCAAAATTTGTTTCACATGTATTCCAAAAGAAGTGCTCTAAATTTAGAAGTGGGAAGGAATGACTGAAGAGGTTTTCCTGCAAATTTTATAATCCTGTTCAACATAGGCAAAATGCTACAGAAAAACATTTGAAGACCTAATATTTTGCTTTTTCTCACTCTGGTATGTCAGGGCCCAGTAAAGGTCAGGAAAAATAAAAACAACAAAAAGACGGACAGAAAGGAACGACCAAATAAAAACTGTCAAATTTTCAAATCTCAAAAGGATACAGTTGTAGTTTTATTAGGATCAACTTGGCTTTTGTGTCATTCTAACCAGAACTTTCTCAGAGCAGGGCTTAAGACTGTACATGTGCAAAACTCCTGCCATAGAGCACGGTCTGTATATGGTATCGGAAGCATACCTTATTCATCCAAGTTATCCTACTAAATTCAATGGGACAACTCATTTTCCAGGTTGATCTGTATTCTGAAGTGTTTGCAGAGTTTGTGTTCAAAATAGCTGACAGGAGATAATAAATTATTAATTACTAATCAGCCTCAATAGGCCTTTTATTTTCCACAAGAAGAGTTGGATTTAAAGATTTAGATTTTCATTTTGTTTATAAAATATATCCAGGACTGTAACTTGCAGGACAGCCTTCCACAGAAGAATAGAAGGAGGAAGAAAAAAATCACTTTCCTTGCAAGAAAGGAAATCAGATCTTAGGTAGCGATTTAATGAGGTGTGTCCCCTATGCACTAAAGTTTCCTCATGTGATTATTTCCTATTATTTCTTTTCTCTAGCAGACTTTTATGAGACCATAATGTTAAATGCCTGGAAGATACAGTCAGATCAGTTCAGCCTGGAATCAGGATGCACAGGAAACAGGAAAATTTTGACACATGTCTGCTCTGAGATGAAAAGATAATCTGTGATGTTTGGGCTTACATAAGAGTTGGCAAAATAATTTTTTTAAAATAAACCATTAAATCTGGCAGCTTGATGGAATGGTAGCACAGAAGTCATCCCCATCTTAGTGACCCAGATGGCTGCTTTTTTTTTTTTTCTTGCCTGCTATTTGTCCATTTAAACACCCTATCATTGCAAAATTACTTTGCAACAGAGGAACCTTGGACCTCTGAGAAAGTAACCACTGCTCAAACATTAACATCTCCTGAATATTAACAGATCAGAATTTCTGGACTGCTGAGTCCAGAGTGAGAGGCATTGTCGGAAAGAGCGCTGCTGGATGAAAAACTCAATATGAGTAAGTTGTTCTCCTAAACAGAGCTACGAATTGAGCTAATATGGCTAATTTGTGCCCCCTTCAGCCGGACTATCTGCTGGACCTGAAGTAACAACAGCAATCAATGTGATTGTGCCAGCATCCTTCTTCTTTATTCACAACCATTCTACATTTATAGTGATCCTAAAAGCAAACATGTTTACATCTTTTACTATTGGTAAACAGCAGAGCTACAGAAATAGCAGTTATCATCCTCCCCCTGTGTGAAGCTAGCAGTTTCTCAGGCAAAGTTTTGC